>JAPKLY010000366.1:375684-465171 GCA_026898435.1 Prunella vulgaris | reverse complement strand
TATGCACCCAATATTTTCTTAACTTACTTTCTCTAAAAACCGATTCTCTTCAATTCTTTCAAATTTTCCATGGCTTCACCTTCTGCCGATACCTTCTTTGGAAATCTTTTCCATTTAAGGAACGAAATACATTATGAGCCCTATGGGGATTTTTCTTCCAATAACCCAGATATTTTGCCTGTACGAGACCTTTTTGATAATGCAGGTCTTCTGCAGTTCATCACTGCAAAGCCACAGAGGCTCCACCCACGACTTATTGCTACCTTCTACCTGAAGATGGCGCAAAACAAGGACTCCCAGGAGTGGGAAACTTGTATTCCCTTGACCACCTGTGAGAAGGGAAAGGATGGTGAGGAGGAGATGGTCAGGAGGTGGGTCACCTTCAACATCCGGGAGAAGATTAAGGAGGTTTTTAATCTTCCAAATACAGGACGAAGCCCAGTGGATTATGGGTTTGGGAATGAGAAGGATTTTCTCCAGTCCCTGTGCGATGGGGATGTCGTCCTGAAATCTGGCCTGAATAAATCAGTCTTGAGGACTGAAAACCGTCACTTCTTTGACCTGACAAGTCAGGGAGTGATGGGGATTGCTGGAGGATTGGAGCAGATCTCCAGACCGAAGCTGTACACAATAATGGCTATCTCCGATGCCTCTCTGCACAATTTTGACTGGGAGGGTTACTTCTTCCAAATGCTGGTGGCTGAGACCAGCAAAATCAAGTACTCGCCAGAGGGGCAGGCGACTTTTGAGGCCAAGATGCACTTCGGCACCAAGATCTCTATACTCTTAGAGACCCTGGATCTCGGTGATGTGGATCAGGCCCAATCACTCGAGATTCCAGTGAAAATTCATCTCTTCAGAGCTTATTCCGATGATGCTGGCACAAGGAGAAGGCCTCGGACTCAGAAGAAGAAGGCCTAGGCGAGCATGACTGGAAAAGTCCAGGCTCAGGCAGGCAAGTCTTCCGAGTCTGATACAACAAAGCCAGCGGAGGATAAATCTAAGCCTTCCAGACCCAAGCAACAAAAGCTGAAATTTCTCTACTCAGGGTCAGCAGAGCGAGAGAAGAAACTCGTGGAAGAGCGAGAGAAGAAGCTTATGGAAGAGCGAGCTGCTGAAGCTGTTCAACATGCAACTCCGGAGAAGGAACCAGCTCAGGCGCAGGCTGTTCTTGAAATTGCTCCGATTACATCTATTCCGGAGGTTGCATCCCCTGATCCCAACCAACTGATTCTTAACATTGCTGAAACGTATCAGAGTTTGGGTCAGGAAGAGCCTGCTCAGGAAGGAGGTGTTGAGCAAGAGGTTGATGAACCAGTTCAGACTGAAGCACCATGGCCTTTCCCTGCGCCCGATGTAAACATTCTTTCAGATTTTGAGATAGTTGCAAGGGGAGAGGCAGCTGAGATGGTGGAGAGGAGATTCCCTGATCTCACTGAGGCTCAGAAGGAGGCAGTTGTGCAACTCCACACTTTTGCCATGATCAGAAATGCTACTTGGTCTGAGCTCAGCCAGCTAGGAGAGTCCAGAGGATGGGACTGCATTGCAGATCTAGAAGCCGCCCTCTTTGATCATTTTGATGTAAACTCTCTACATCATCTGATCAAAATGGTGGATTTTATCAGAACAGTCCACAGAACGTATCCTGAGCCTGAGACTCAGAAAGCTGAAGAGAGGGGAGAGGAGAAGGAAGCTGAAAGGGAAGTGGTGATAATTGCTGATGACGATCAGCAAGGTGGCACTGAGGAAGTCAGTGCACCGGCCGATGAAGCAATCCAGGGACTCGGGATTGCGGAGGCTTCAGGAGAGGGTCCACCAGGCATGGTCCGAGTCAGAGGAAAATGGACTACACCCGAAGAAATTTATCTTAGCAATTCCTCACGAGCCCTTGGCAATCTGCACAGGAGAGTCATCCTCGTTGAGCAAAAATCTAGTAGGGCTAATTCAAATTCTGAACTGCTGAACAAGAAAGTAAATAGGCTGGACCGTGACCTGAATGACATGGCCACTGATATGCATGCAGCAATTGATCTCCTTGGGGAAGCTCAGTCTGGAATCAATGTAGAACTCACTGTCATTTCAGAGCAAGCCAAGGATGTTATTCAGAACTGCAATCAGATGGTTTCAGATGTGCAGACTCAGCAGGAGACTAAGCTCGCCAATTTTCTGGATCAACAACTCTCTGAAAAGGTTGATCAACTGGTTGATGAGAAGTTGGTCAAGCTAAAAGCTGAACTGAAGGAGGACCTGCTGAGGGAGTTGTCTGCACAGGAGAAGGAGAAAATTGCATCTGCCCTAGACACAAGAATGGAAAACTTCGAGGGTCGACTGAAGGCTGCACACAATTCAGCCATTGATCAGCTCAGTATCGGCCTGAGAGGAATGGCAGGGCAGATTGGGCAATTGCAGGTGAAGCAGACTGAGATGGACAGTCAGTTCAATCTTTTGGCGGAGTCAGTGGATGAAGTTGTCAAACGTATTAATGACGATGATGCCAAAAAGGGGGAAGAAGGGAAGAAGCAAATTGCCACTACTGGCAAAGCTAAGAAGAAGAACTTTCCCCTTGAACTGAAGGCTGCGGATAGAAAGAGGACTAGATCTGTAGCCGCCATCGAAACTGCTGAAGGTTCAGATCCGAAGAAGTTGAGACCCTCTAAAGATCCGGCTCTTGAGCCGTTATATAAGGAGATGGAGGAACAAATAATGCCATCTGGGCTGACCACTCAAAAGAAATTGGTGATGACTGAAGCTGAAAAGAGAGCAAAAATGAAAGAAATTTCGATGCTCAGTCAGATCCAGCGCCTAAAAGAGTCCAATGAGTATCTGACTTCTCAGGTCCAGAAGAAGAAATCTGTATCATCTGGATCTCGGAAAAAGACTCAGAGGAAGATTGTGGTCAGACCAGATCAAAGTCATCCTCCATCGAAGTTTGTTGAAGACTTCATTCCGATTGAGATGCTAGAGGTTTGGATTCCGATCCGGAATAGGTGGGCATACCTATTCTACGTGGTGGGGTTATGGGACGATCTGACTGAAGAAAAAGACGTCATACTCCATCACTGGATGGCACAGGAGCATCCTGATCTATGGGCTGAAATCATCAGACATGCTGACACTGAAGGTGTAGAGATCGCTCCTCCGGAATTCATCAAGTACCCTCCTCCACTCTTTAGGAATTCTAAGCAGCTGGACCGGAAAGCAATTTCTGAAGAAGTCGTCAGAGTAGGACGAGCTGCCGGGGCCGTTGCTGATCGGAACAGGATGAAACAGGTCCTGAACCTCGTACTGGAGATGTACGAGATTCCACTGACTGCTTGGAATAAGGATGAAGATTAGATCAGGAGCTAGTTGTTCATGAATTTTGTAATAGCTTCAGGATACTTGTATTTTCTTATCAATCAATGAAGTTATTTATTTTTCCTGAGTACAACTTCTTGTTGACTCCTGAATTTACTTTTCTGAATCCTTATCAAGAACTGTACTAACCCATTCCTTGTTTTCATCTTATAGACTAAGTACCTAGTTTGTCAGGTAGTACTGAGTTATTTTCACTGACTAAGTCAGTTGATTGTATAGATGAATAGGAATTTGCTTAACGGTTTTGGCATCATAAAAAAGGGGGAAATTTTTGGGACAATCTGAGTATTTTGATTAGATCCCAAAACCCCTGATGAATTTGCCTAAGTATAGCTGTTCAGGATAAAATAGTTCAGGATAGTTAGGTTAGTAATTCAGTACAGGAGGACCATGCTGAAGACTGAAGAATATTGGAGTCGACCCAATTTACTGAAGTCTGAAGTGTAAACCATCCTGAAGGAGTCAGTCAGTCTCGCTGAAGATTGTCTGTTCTGAAGCTGAAGATCGAAGCCTGCTGATTCATCCTAAAGTCAATCCTGAAGTACCATTGGCTGATGTTTCTACTGAGTACACTAAGCATACTCAGGACAGAAGTCAGTCAGTGAAGAGTAAGTGTCACCTATCAGGCTGTGCTGAATGCACATAGGACCTGACTTAGGCCTTGGTTCAGTTCACCTGAATCCTGTAAGTCCGAAGCAAAAAGATAACACATACTGAACTGAATAACCTATCAGGCTGTGCTGAATGCACATAGGCCCTGACTCAGGCTGTGGTTCAGATCACCTGAATCATGTAAGTCCAAAGCAAAAGGTTATTTATGCTATGGGACAAGTGACAAAAAGAATGTCAGTAAGACTCCATTAAGACACACGTTCAGACTGAGTTATTAACAAGAGACTCAGAGCATTGAATGTACGAGGAAGGACAAATGTCTGAAGGTCAACTAGCCGTTATAGCGGAGAGCCAATGATCTTTCGACACGCATGCACGGAGTCTGCGCAACATTTAATGCGGCATTTAATGCGTCTCAAAAAGTTGTAGGTGATGTGACAACTTGCCAGAATAAGCATGGCGGGTAGGTCAAACAGTATTTCTAGCCTGCAATCTACCTAAAATAGGAAAGATTTGATTTGATCTCCTCCAACGGATCTATTTTGAATCTTGCCTATAAATATGGAGAACCTTGCACCCATTCAAGGTTAACGGGAAATTTCCAAGAGAAAACTCTCAAGAATCCAAGAACACAAAGCATATCATAAACAACACTCTGCAATTAAATTTCCCTAGTGTTGTAGTAGGATTCACTCTGTATTTGCTTAGATCGATAGCTATATTATTTAGCATTGATTTGTATTGCTAGAGCTATCCTAGTTGGAAACCAGAATACCAAACCACTGAAGGTGTGAGATCGGTTGGTTAGAAGGACTGGGACTTGTAAAACGCCCAGGGGTCAGTTCCTAAGAGAGGAAGTTGGCTACTCGTGTCCCTTGGCACGTAAAACCCAAGTACCTATCCTCAGGGTTTTGAGGATAGCTTCCTGTTAAATCAGGTCGTGGACGTAGGAGTTGGTTATCTCCGAACCACGTTAAAAAGTCCCCTGTGTGCTGATTTACTGTTCTGTTCAGGATCATAAATGTCATCACATTAAACTGAACATACTGCATTGTTCTTAACTTCAGGACTGAATCAATCATCCTGAATCTGAATACTGCGCACTCAGCCTTAACCACCAATTTACTAAGCAACTCAGAGAAAATGTTTTCAGAAACTAAAACGAGTAGAATCTAAGGGCTCACTTTCCGCACGTACTCTGACTCACTGAGATAGTAGTCCAACTGACTCGCTTCCGAGCAGTCAGTAGGTTTGTTATCTCTACTGATCCTCCGAGCACTTACTTACACTCAGTTTATCTGACTCGTTACTGAACCGTCCCTGCTGCCCCTGTGGACCTTCAGTGTATTGAGTACTTCAGGGAATCCTGACTGAGTGCGTTAGAGCATTTTTCTGAGTCTTTCAGAAAAATCTGACATCAGTGTATTCCCCCCCATACACTGATTTAACTCGTTTCGGGACCAACACCAACGAATGAGCCTAGGCTTAGCTTCCTTCTTGTCAAACAAATACTTGATGGCCGCATGATCGGTGAAAATAATGGTTTTGGCCCCTATCAAGTATGCTCAAAATTTATCAAAGCTATATACCACGGCCAACATTTCCTTTTCGGTTGTGGTGTAGTTCCTTTGTGTAACATTCAAGGTCTTGCTTGCATAGTAGATGACTCGAAAAAGCTTCTCTCTCTTTTGACCCAAAGCTACCCCCACGGCATAATCGCTTGCATCGCACATTAGCTCAAATGGTTGACTCCAATAGGGCTTCACTAACACGGGTGCTTTTATCAAAGCTTCATTCAAAATCTCAAATGCCTTCACACACTCTTCACTAAAAATGAACTCGGCATCCTTTTCCAACAATGCACACATGGGTTTGGCTACCTTTGAAAAGTCCGTAATAAATCTTCTATAAAATCCGGTATGACCCAAAAAGCTTCTCAATGCTTTCTCATTTTATAGGGGAGGAAGTCTTTCAATGGCTACGATCTTAGCTCTATCCACTTCAAGTCCCTTGGATGAAATCTTGTGTCCAAGCACTATCCCCTCCTTGACCATAAAGTGGCATTTCTCCCAATTGAGCACCAAATTGGTGTCAATGCATCTCTGCAAAACACAAGAAAGATTATGCAAACAATGATCAAAGGAAGATCCAAATACAGAAAAGTCATCCATGAAAACTTCCATAATATTCTCAATCATGCCATGAAAAATAGCCATCATACACCTTTGAAAGGTGGTGGGTGCATTACATAACCCAAAAGGCATTCATCGAAATGCGAAAATACCATAAGGAGTTATGAATGTAGTCTTCTCTTGGTCCACGGGATCAATCAAGATTTGATTGTATCCCGAGTACCCATCTAAAAAATAATAGTACTCAAATCCCACCAACCTATCAAGCATTTGATCAATAAAAGGAAGAGGGAAATGATCCTTTCTAGTGGCAAGATTTAACATGCGATAATCAATACAAACTCTCCATCCCACAATAGTCCTAGTAGCTAGAACCTCTAAGCTATCGGTGGTCACAATAGTCATACCCCCCTTTTTAGGCACTACTTGTGTAGGACTCACCCACTCACTATCGCTTATGGGAAAAATCATGTTATTATCTAGCCACTTAAGAACTTCTTTCCTCACTACCTCTTGCATAATTGGATTCAATCTTCTTTGACCTTGGACCTTAGGCTTAGCCGACTCCTCTAAACGAATTTTATGCATGCATATGGAAGGTGGAATACCCTTCAAATCAGAAATATCCCAACCAATAGCCGACTTATGATCCCTAAGCACTCTAAGCAATTTTTCAAGCTCAACATCATTCAAATGTGCTGAAACTATAACAGGAAAGAGATCACCTGATTCGAGGAATGCATATTTTAAATGATCCGGAAGTGGCTTAAGATCTTCTTTCTTCCCTCTTTCGGGCACTTGTTTACCTTTTTCACCTTCCTCCTTTGAATTGTCCATCAAAAAGCATGAAGGCATTGCATCAAACTCCTCATGAGAAATCTTTGGGTGTTCTTCACAAAGAACCCCCCCAAACTTAGTTTCCTTTCGTATCTCCTTGTACTCCTCATCCTTGATGATGGGTAGTTCCGGCAAAACATCAAGAGATCGAATATAGTCAAATAGATCCACATCATTCAAATCTTCAAAATTTAAATCAAAAGAAAGATTAGAAGGTTGAGAGATTGAATGTCTTAGGCAAAAGTCAAGAGAATCTCCAATGAGTTTTCTTTCCACTTGTTCCTCCACACAAGCTTGAACGTGCTCAATCATGTTGCATTCATAGCTATCCACTTCATTATCATGGAACATGATGGCTTTGTAGATATTGAACATCACGTGCTCATCGTTCACATTGAGAGCAAGTTCTCCCTTCTTGACATCAATCACGGCCCCACCGGTTGCCAAAAATGGTCTTCCCAAAATGAGAGGAATAGACTTATCCTCTTCCATGTCAAGTACGACAAAATCTACCGGAAAGATAAATTTGTCCACTTTCACAAGGACATCATCAACTATCCCCCTAGGATATGCCATAGACCGATCCGCAAGTTGAAGGTTGATAGTGGTGGGTCTTAGCTCTCCTAATCCAAGCTTCTTGAAGATAGAAAGGGGCATGAGATTTATGCTTGCCCCCAAATCACATAGAGCTCTAAAGCTTCCTCCATTTCCAATTTGGCATGGGAGTGTGAACGAACCGGGATCCCTCAATTTTTATGGAAGCTTTGCTTGCAAAATTGCACAACACTCTTCGGTGAGGTTTACGGTCTCATAGTCGGCCATCTTCCTCTTGTTGGACATTATATCTTTAAAAAACTTAGAGTAGTGAGGCATTTGCTCAAGAGCTTCCGCAAAAGGAATGTTGATATGAATCCTCTTGAATACCTCCAAGAACTTAGCAAATTTTGCATCCAAATTCTTTTTCTTCAACCTTTGGGGGAATGGGAGTGGAATGGTTTGTTTCCCCTTGTCTTGAGATGGTAGAGGTGCATTCTCTTCTTTCTCCACCTTTTCCTCTTCAACTTTCTCCTCTTCAATTTCTACCTCTTTTTCCTCACTTTCTTGGACCACTTCTTCAACTACTTCATTAGGTTCTTCATTCTCTCCTTCACTAGGCATCTTAGGACCTTCATAAGTGGTTCCACTTCGCAACTTGATGGCCTTGCAATGCTCCTTAGGGTTCAACTCCGTATTTGAGGGAAATTGACCTTGCTTGTGTTGGCTCCCCATCATGTTGGCGATTTGCCCCACTTGTACCTCAATAGCTTTCATATTATCCTTGATTCCATCAATCTTCTCATCTTGCTTCATGAACTTATGCCTAGTCTCCCTCATAAAATTCTTGGTCTCTCCCATGAAAGAAGTAAACATCCCTTCCATTGATAATTTCTTGGAAGGCTCTTCAATTACTCCATCTTTAACTGTAAAATCAGTCGGCGGTTGGAGTGCATTTCTTGGATTGGAATATGAGAAATTCTCATGATTTCTTAACCCCGGATGGTATTGGTTCGGGTTGTGATGAGAAGGATGTGCTCGATATGGCCTATCTCCAAAATTTCTATCCCTTTGATACCCCATGTAATGAGCTTCTTCTAATGGTGCTCCATCCATTTGCTCCTTTATATTTTTCTTTGACATTAAAGAGGTCAAATTGTCCACCTTAGAAGAAAGCCTTGCAAGAAGTTCCGAATCTTGAGCGGAGGCAATCCTTCGATGTTGTCGTCTTTCGGAAGGCCATTGACTACCATTCTTTGCTAAATCCTCAAGAAGATTATACCCATCATTCATTGTCCGATTCAACAAGGATCCTCCCGCCGAGCAACATGGTTCGTGTTTGATGGTCCAATCCATTGTAGAAGTAGCACAATTGTTGCACACGAGAGAATCCATGTTGTGGACAACTTCTCACCAAATCTTTAGACCTTTCCCAAGTCTCCGTCATTGATTCATCTTCCATTTGAGCAAATGAAGATATTTCCCCCCTAATTTGAATGGTCTTGATAGGGGGAAAATACTTCATGAGGAATGCATCCACCAAATCGTTCCACTCTTCAATCACCCTTAGATCAAGGGAGTTGTACCAATGCTTCGCTCTATCTCGGAGGGAGAATGGAAATAATAGGAGTCGGATGTAGTCTTGAGGCACTCTCCTTATCTTGATGGTCCCACTTATCTCAAGAAATTGAGATAAATGGAGGTTCGAATCTTCACTTGGTAATTCACCGAATTGATGATTTTGCACCATGATGATTAGTTGGGGCTTGAGCTCAAAATTGTGAACATCAATGGGCTCTCTCCCCGCTCCCCTATGAGGTCTTGGCACCTGGCGAAAGTGATCTCTAAGAACTCTTTGTTGTCTCGGTGCCCCTTCTCTAGCTTGAGCATCTTGTGGTACTTCATCATCATTCAGATTGTTTCCATGATTCTCATGATCGGACCCTTCCTCTTCGACAACTTCTCCTACCACCAGATTCGGATTGTTTTCTCCTAAATTCATCTCTACCCTCTCTTGTCTTCTTCTTCTTTTGGTGTTTTGCCTCCTACAACGAGCCTCGATCTCTAAGTCCAAAGGTAAAAGTGGTTGTTCTCCTCTTCTAGACCTCGTGATCATAAACCATGTCAAGAAATTAAAACAAGTTAGAATATAACAAGAGTAGTAGAAGCAATAAGCAATTAACACATATTTTTGGTATTTTCAAAAATTAAGAAAGCAAGTAAACTCTAGTGGAAAACTCAACCAAATAACACTCCCTTCCCCGGCAACGGGGCCATAAACTTGTTCCGATATTTTCCAACACAAAAAATTAAACAACCGCAAGTGCACGGTGTCAATCATAGGATGATAAATATGAGTCGATCCCACGAGGAAGGGTTAGTGTAAAAATGTTATGAGATGATTTTGTTCTTTCCAGAAAAGATCAATTAATGAAGGGTGTTTTAAACTAAATCTATTTCCAATTACCAACAAAAATGTCACTAGCAATAATTTAAGAAAATAGAAACCAACAAAATGATCAATCAAGTTCAATGCAACCTTAACTCACAAAAATAACAACTAACAATCAATAGAGAAAATAGGTCCTAAGGCATATGCAATATCTAGAAATCCATCTATGGCTAACAATTCATTCAAGTGGTTGTGTTCATCCTTATAGGGTTGGTCACTAAAGTAGAATTAATTAATTTTTCAATCCAATTAATTCAAAGAAAATGTACTATAAGCATGTATTTCTACCTAGCAAATACTACACAATCCACAATAGCACAAAAGACCAATTAAATCCCTCCTAATGATTTATCATTTTCTCAAACTAACAATCAATTAGGTAGCATGCTTAGGTTCCATTAATGAAATAAATCTTTCAATCTTATCTCACTAACATAGATAAACACATTATCATGGCCAATAATAACATGCTTGCAATTAATATTAAGCATACTAATAAAAATATCCCACAAACACCACTTAAACAAAATATTAAACCATAAACTTCAATCCAAATATTTACATAGCCCTAGAACCAAAAGTGTTCTAGCCAAATACCAACATTGTCTCAACAATTACAAAATTAAAATTGCTAAACTAAAAATGAAAGAAAGGGAAAAAAAAGCTTAGACTCTTGTAGATGATAGATGATCAAATTCCAAGCTCAAAGCCTCCTTCCATGCTCCAAAATGATGAGAAATAAGAAAATAGGTGAAGAACACCCTTGAGTGTGTGAAAGTGTATGTAGAAACTGCTGCAGGAATTTCTTGTGTGTGTTCTAAAATCTGAATTTGGGTATTTATACCCTTTGCAATTAGGGCACAAAAACCAAGACATAAAAATTACCACAATTCTCTCAACTCTTAGAATCTCTGATCGTGTATTGCTGAAGAAATGGGCTGCAAGAAATGGGCCTCAAGCCCAAGTGTTTTTTTCTGAAATTTTACGCTTGCACGGTTTCACACCTTGAGCACGGGTCATGCTTAAACTCCTCACCCGTGCATAATTCTTCGGTAGATACTGTTCGGATGAAAAATAACAGCACGGATCGTGCTCTGACCTCTACCCGTGCTTGTTCAAAATCAAATTACACAAGCACGGTTTGCACCTTGAGCACGGGTCGAACTGAATAAAATCAATCGTGCAAAATCCTTCGAATTATACTGTTCGACTTCTTCACAAAATGAAGCACGGGTGAAGGCAAAAATGGAGCACGGGTCGTAGAAGTGAAAACGTTACCTTTTATTTTGAAAACTCTTGAAATGGATTACGTTTTCTTCCATTTTGCATGAGTAGCACTTCAATAATTTCCGGCGAATGAAAGAATTCCGGCTAGGCGGTTGCTGGCAGCGGGGTAGTGTGGAAGTCGGAAATTAATTCCGACTGCAAGCTTCCAGGCGTGATGGAGGATGGTTGTTGGGAGCAGGGGCGGCTTTCTTCCTCGGTGAGAACAGGGGAATTCCGGTGGCTCTGCTTCCAGGCGGCTGTGTGGGCTGTTGCATTTCCCGGCGGTGGCGGAGCTCTAAAATTCTGGTGGATTTCTCAGCGTCGAGCGACAATTGGCAACGAGCTTGGCTTCTGTTCCGGTGAGCGGCGCTGTGAGCAGTTGTTGGGGCTTTCATTTTCGGCGCTGTGAGCAGTTATTTGGTGGCTTCGGAGATGGCTGTCAGCGACAATTGATATTTGGTGGCTTCAGAGACGGCTGTCGGCGGCAATTGGTGAGAGAGAAGCGTGGCTGTGGACTTCCGGTGCGGGGAGGATGGACAGCTCAAGGCAGGGAGTTGTAATGGATTTCCTCTCTCTTTCTCGATGCTGAAAGTGAAAGAAAAAAATCAACTATTAGATCCACAATTTGTGAATGAGAGGAAGGCCACGTATCTGCAAGTTGCACTTTCAATTTTGAATGGTCAAAGATATGAATTAAGACCCTCCCAGATTTCCATATATCTATTCTGCACAACCTTTTAATAATTATCAATGGGCCTTCTTCATTTTCAAATAAATAAATTGGGTCTAATAATCAAAAGAATTAATGAATATATTTCAATTAAGCCCAAATAATATATCAACAATTTAATTCAAGAAACCATTCAATATTCAATAAAATTGTATATCAATGAATTTTCTACAATTAAGCACAAATGATCAAAATCAAGTGATAAAAGTATGAAATCACAATTAAAATATACAATAAAAGCACATTGAATTCACACAATTATCACCCGAATCACTCATCAAGTTGCCTAAGATGAAATGGACAGAAGAAGCTGGACGAACTAATGATCCAAAGTACTGCAAGTAACATTGGTTGGTTGGCCATCCAATTGAAGATTGTTTCATCTTCAAAGAAAATATGATGCAGCTGGCTCAACAAGAAAATATAGAGCTTGAAGAGACCATCTGAAAATGCCCAAGTCAATGCTCCTCCACAAGAGCATAAACTGTTTGGACTACTCCCAGACATGCGTATAAACTATCTACAATGCTCCTCGGCAAGAGCATAAACTACCTGGACTACTCCATGATATGAGTATAAACTGTCTATCAAATGCCCAAGTTAATGCTCATCGGCAAAACCATAAACTATTTGGACTGCTCCTTGATACGAGTATAAACGGTCTATCAAATTCAAATCATATCTCCTTGACATGAGACTAAACCTTTTACAAATTGAAGACTCCATGATACGAGTATAAACTATCAAGGGGGTGAACGTTGATCGCGGTGAGCCCAGTAGGAGAGAGGTCAGCTCGCTCTTTAGGTCTGGGGGCGTACATGTGAATATCTAAGGGTACGTTTGTTTTGGGATTAAGGGGGTCGTGGAAAGTCATGACTTTGAAATCCTGAGATGTGAAAACCTTGATGAATAGTAAAAATGTGTGTTTGTTTTGGGATTTTAGTAGGGTAGGATGTTACTTTATGTCAAATCAAAGTGTGATAATGATTGATTTTATAGGTATAATAATAGGTATAATATGTATTTTATGAGTGTTGTGTTGGAAAGAGTAATAATAGGTTTAATAGGTATTTTTAGGTGTGGATTGAGTTTGGGATGTGAAATCCGGATGTTACATCCCAAACTCGTGTAGAGACGTGATCGCAAAGTCCTACGTCCATCCGTGCTAGTCCCGAAATAAATATACACTAAGGGAATCTGGTACGCCTATTGGAGGTTAGGGAGGATATCACCTGTGATCACACTTTGTATCTTATTGGCCTTGATATTAGTGACTCCCTCTACCTCCCTCACAGCTAGGGGTGACAAAATGAGCCCGGCCCGATGGGCCGACCCAGTTGGCCCATTTTTAGGCCAGGCTGGGCCTAAGAAATATCAGCCCAAAATGAACCAGTCCTATTTGGCCCGGCCCAGTAGGTCCACCGGGCCTATCGGGCCTGGGCAGGGCTTGGCCCAAAAAATTGACTGGCCCACTTTTTTTTTTTTTAATTATTCTGCAATTCAATTTGCAAACCTGCCCAAATTCAATACACATTACTAAAACTTGACATACCCTAAACCTATATCCCTAATTCCAAATTTCACCGCATGTCTGCCGCTACTGCCGCACCGGCCATCAGCCCCATCGTGCTGCGCCGGCCATCACCCTCCCGTGCCGTGTCGGCGGCGCATCTTTAGCGAGCAGCCGCATGCGACGCCTTCGACCTTCAGCGCGTCGGCGGCATATCTTCTCCATTCTCCTTGCGCGTCGGCGGAACCCAGGTACGTCTTCTTCTCCATTCTCTCTCTCTCTATATACACATATATATGTATATATATACACATGTTGACATATATTATATATAGTCTCCTCCCCTGTTCCCTCCCCTGTTCGTATACACAATCATGTTGTTATGTTGGATTGTTTCTCCAGACAGAAATTAATACGAAAATATTAATGGAGATTTTTAGTCCACTGTGACAAAAATTAAATGGAAATATGTTGTAGCTATCTGAAAGATTAATTAATTATTGTTGAGTCAACAATGATTGTTTGAAATCAATTGGAATGAAGAAATTGAAGAACACCAAGATTTACGTGGTTCGATCAGAAATGATCTACGTCCACGGTTGAGGGCACCTCTCTCACTAATCAATGAAGAAGATGATACAGTTTACAGGTGTTTTTGATATCTCAAGTATATGATCGTTCTCTATATCTCTCTATACATATGTGCGTATATATATAGGAGTATGGAATCCCTAATTAATGCTAGTGATCGTAACCACCTAACAAGAAAACTGCTACAGTTGCAACAAAAAATGAGTAACTGTCAGAGCCCAACGATCTTCAGTTTTGATTCTGTTAAACTGATCGCCCGTTGTCCAATTTGGAAGTTTAAACCGCTTCGTAACTGATCCTGAGTTAATTCCTGACTTTGGAGTCAGTATGCTCCTTTCTTGTCTTGTCTTGTCTTGTCTGTTGATATGATATGTCCTCAGCTGAGTCTGAGTACTCAGCTGATATCATCAGTAGACCTTTTGTCCTGATCTGACCAGCTGACCTGACCATATCATCCTGACTGACCATCATCCTGATCTACTTAGCTGACCACCATCAGCTGACCTCCTCAGCTGACCACCATTAGCTGACCTCCTCAGCTGACCCCGCAGATATTCCAGATGACTTTCAGTAGACTTCTCAAACGATCTCAGCTGACCTCATCAGATGACTAACCCTCAGCAGACCTATCAACTGACTTCCTTAGCTGATAGTATAATGTTCAGTTAATCAGCAGTACTTGCTCATCTGATCTTAATTTCACTTTCTTTGCACCCATAACAATTCTCCACCTCAAAGTAAGTGAGATGCCTCCACCTAACCTTCACATCACAGTAGTATTAAGGCACATCCCATGACTGTACCTTAACCAGCTCCAAACAGTAGTTGAACTTAGAACTTGGTATGACTTTAGTCAGCATATCAGCAGCATTGTCATCAGTAGATACTTTTTGTATTGTGATCACCTTCTTTTCCACCACATCCCTCACAAAGTGAAGCCTCACATCAATATGTTTAGATCTTTCATGAAAGACCTGATGCTTTACTAAGTGAATGGCACTCTGATTATCACATTGTACAGTAACTTCATCTTGCCTGATTCCAAATTCCCTGATAATGCCCTTAAGCCACATAGCCTCCTTTACTGCTTCTGTCACTGCGATGTACTCAGCTTCAGTGGTTGATAGTGTAACCACTGACTGTAATTCAGCCCTCCAACTGATGGTTGTGCCATATAGTGTAAACATATATCCAGTCAGAGACTTTCTTGTATCTATGCTTCCAGCATAGTCAGAATCTACAAAACCTTGTAGAGGTTGCTTGTCCTCCTGAGTCCTCTCAAATAGTAATCCCAAATGTGCTGAACCTTTCAGATATCTCATTATCCACTTGAAAGCTTCCCAATGTGCCTTTCCAGGATTAGCCATAAACCTGCTGACCAAACTCACTGCATGAGCAATATCAGGTCTGCTACAAACCATGGCATACATTATGCTTCCAACTCCATTTGAATAAGGTATCTTGTTCATCTGAGACTTATCTTGATCACTCTTGGGACACTGATCAGCTGACAATTTGAAATGTTGTCCAAGAGGAGTAGAGACTGATCTTGACTCATGCATATTGAATCTTCTCAAGATTTTCAGTATGTAATCCTGCTGAGTCAAGAACATCCTTCCAGCTGACTTGTTCCTGATAATATCCATACCCAGAATTCTCTTTGCACTTCCAAGGTCTTTCATGTCAAAGGTTGAACTGAGCTTATCCTTCAGTTTCTGAATTCTTCCAAGACTTTTATTGGCAATTAACATATCATCCACATACAGTAACAGATATGTAAGTACCTCAGAGCCTTGCTTTTCCAAGTACACACAGCTATCATACTTGCATCTGCTGAAGCCTATTGACACCATGAAGCTGTCAAACCTCTTATACCACTGCCTTGGGTTTTTCTTAAGTCCATACAGAGACTTCTTCAGCAAACATACCTTTCCTTCATTTTCTGATAGTATGAACCCTTCAGGCTGCTGCATATAAATGGTTTCTTCAAGCTCTCCATGTAGGAATGCAGTTTTGACATCCAGCTGTTGTAACTCCAGTCCATCCTGATTCACCTTAGACAATAAGATCCTTATTGAGCAATGCTTCACAACTGGTGAGAACACTTCATTGAAGTCTATTCCTTCTCTCTGAGTAAATCCTCTTGCAACTAACCTTGCCTTGTATCTGATTAGCTCCTGTCCATCTGACCCAATTTCAGACTTTTTCATGAATATCCATCTTGAGCTGACAACCTTCTGCCCTTTTGTTCTATTCACAAGAACCCATGTATTGTTCTTTTCAAGTGAATCTAACTCCTCTTTCATAGCTGAAATCCACTGATCTTTATCCTTCCTTGTCACTGCATCAGTATAAGTCTGAGGTTCCTGATACTCTACTTCTTCTGCTACTGATAAGGCATATGAGATCATGTCAGCCTGCCCAAACCTGATTGGTGGATGAATGCTTCTCCTATGTCTATCTCTAGCTAGACTGTAGTTTCTCAGATCTTCAACCTCTTCATCTGAATTTTCAGTTTGATTTTCAGAATCACTGTCTGCTGATGCACTCTGCTGATCTTCTTGTGGATTCCTGATATCAGAGTTGTCTTGAGCCTGATCTTCATTTTGAATCCTGGTTGTATGCTCCACCTGAACTGGTGTATGTCTGATTATGGGGTTGTCCTCAGCATCCTGAGAACTTTCAGATGTACCATATCCCATGACTTTCTCATTGAAAGTCACATCTCTACTGATAATGCACTTCTTGTTTCCAGCTTCAAGGCACCACAATCTATAACCCTTGACACCTTTTGGATATCCCAGGAAGATGTACCTCAGACCCCTTGGTTCCAGCTTATCTTGCCTTATGTGAGCAAAGGCTAAGCAACCAAACACCTTCAGATTATTGTAATCTGACAACCTACCATACCAAAGCTCATCTGGGGTTTTGAAGTCAATAGCAGATGAGGGTGTTTTGTTTATCAAATAACAAGCAGTATTAACTGCCTCTCCCCAGAACACTTTAGGTAGTTTAGCATCTGACAGCATGCATCTGACCTTCTCCAAAATAGTCCTGTTCATCCTCTCAGCAAGCCCATTTTGTTGAGGGTTTGCTGGAACAGTCTTGTGCCTTGTTATGCCCCTTTCCTTGCAGAAATTTTCAAATTCTTCTGACACATACTCAAGTCCATTGTCAGTCCTGAGATGTTTTATAGATCTGCCCCTTGTTTTCTTATTCAAGGAGCCATTCCCTGAACTTTCCAAAGGCTTCATTCTTCTGCTTCAGGATGATCACCCACACTTTTCTGCTGAAATCATCAATGATAGTCATGAAGTACCTTCCACCTCCATGAGTTTCAGTTCTTGAAGGCCCCCAGATGTCAGAGTGTACATAGTCCAAAGGAGCATCAGTATGATGTTTCCCCTTTGCATAAGAGTGTTTCTTGGATTTTCCCAACACACAGTGATCACAGAAATCCAATTTGATTGTTCTTGAATCTCCAAATACCTTCTGCTTGGAGAGTTCATTCAGTCCTCTTTCACCAATGTGCCCTAACCTCTTGTGCCACAAGATAGCATCAGAACTGCCCATAACTACATTCAATGATCCGGCAGCTGAGTTACCCATCAGAATGTACAAGCCATTTACCTTCTTGCCCTTCATCACAATGTTGTTATCCTCGGTTATTAATATGAATCCATTCCTTGTATTGAATTCATATCCCAAAACATTAAGTGATCCAAGAGAAATAAGATTTCTCTTCAGCTCAGGTACAAACCTGACATCTGGTAGTATCCTCTCAGCACCATCATGCAGCCTCAACTTTATTGAGCCAGAGTCTCTGACCTTGCACATCTGATCTTTCCCCAAGAGAACTGATCCACCATCAAATTTCTTAAGATCCCTGAATAAATTTTCATTGGGACACATATGAAATGAGCACCCAGAATCCAACACCCAATCTTCACTCAGCTTGACATCAGTAATGGCCAAAACCTCAGCACTATCATATCCTTCCTGAGTAGCAATTGTGACATCTGCCTTCTGATCCTCTTCTTGCTTCCTGGATTTATCAGGACAATTCTTCTTGAGATGTCCCACCTTCTGACATGAGAAACATTTTCTCCTTTCCACAAATTTTCCAGATTCAGGGCCTTTACCATTCTTCTTCTTCTTCTTTCCCAGAAACGGTTTCTTCCCTTTCTTGAATTTGATATTCAGTCCTTCACCTTGATTTGTGTTCTTCCTTTTAGATTGCATTTGAAGCGCCTTAGTTTTCAATGCATTCTGAATATCATCAGGGGACACCTTCTTTTGCCTTCCAAATAACAGAGCATCCTTGAAATTCTCCAAGGATTTTGGTAGAGAGTTCAGTAACATCAGAGCTTTATCCTCATCTTCAATCTTGACCTCAAGATTCTCCAAATCATCCACTGCTTTATTGAATTCTTCAAGTTGTTCAACAAGATCCCTATCCTCAGTCATCTTGAAGGAATGAAGCCTCTGCTTCATGAACAACTTATTGGTAACCGACTTCGTTTGATACACTTGTTCCAGATTATTCCACACATCAATGGCAGTCTTCTCCTTATACACCTCCCTCACAGGTTTGTCTCCCAAGCACAAAATGATTGTGCTATGAGCCTTGTCCAGAATCTTCTGCTTCTTTGCAGGTTCTGATGCGGATGATGATGGCCACTGATTCGCTGGTTTCAGAGCATTTGATAATCCATGGTGTGTGAGGAGAGCTTTCATCTTCACCTTCCATAAACCAAAATCATTCGCTCCTGTGAATTTCTCAAACTCCATCTTCGTAGAAGCCATAGCAGTTAATTTCACCAACAATCTTCTCTGCCCACAGACGGCGCCAATTGTTAAGTCAACAATAATTGTTTGAAATCAATTGGAATGAAGAAATTGAAGAACACCAAGATTTACGTGGTTCGATCAGAAATGATCTACGTCCACGGATGAGGGCACCTCTCTCACTAATCAATGAAGAAGATGATACAGTTTACAGGTGTTTTTTATCTCTCAAGTATATGATCGTTCTCTATATCTCTCTATACATATGTGCGTATATATATAGGAGTATGGAATCCCTAATTAATGCTAGTGATCATAACCACCTAACAAGAAAACTGCTACAGTTGCAACCGAAAATGAGTAACTGTCAGAGCCCAACGATCTTCAGTTTTGATTCTGTTAAACTGATCGCCCGTTGTCCAATTTGGAAGTTTAAACTGCTTCGTAACTGATCCTGAGTTAATTCCTGACTTTGGAGTCAGTATGCTCCTTTCTTGTCTTGTCTTGTCTTGTCTGTTGATATGATATGTCCTCAGCTGAGTCTGAGTACTCAGCTGATATCATCAGTAGACCTTTTGTCCTGATCTGACCAGCTGACCTGAGCATATCATCCTGACTGGCCATCATCCTGATCTACTTACCTGACCAACATCAGCTGACCTCCTCAGCTGACCACCATCAGCTGACCTCCTCAGCTGACCACCATCAGCTGACCTCCTCAGTTGACCAGCTCAGTTGACTACCTTCAGCTGACCCCGCAGATATTCCAGATGACTTTCAGTAAACTTCTCAAACTATCTCAGCTGTCCTCATCAGATGACTAACCCTCAGCAGACCTATCAGCTAACTTCCTCAGCTGATAGTATAATGTTCAGTTAATCAGCAGTACTTGCTTATCTGATCTTAATTTCACTTTCTTTGCACCCATAACAATTATGAGTGGATGGATTGGACTGGAAAGTATGGATCAATGTCATGCTTAAGTTGACTTTCTCTCACTCCACAATTTTTATTTAAAATTCGTAGATATTTTTTCTATTTTTTTTGTTGTGATTGGAGTATAAGCCTTTATATTTTATGTATGTATATTATGTACTTAGCTATCATCTAGAATTATTTTTACATGATAAAAATATTAAATATAAATAATATTTTACAAATTTAATTATTAAAGTAATGGGCCATTTTGGCCCGGTGGCCCGCATAGGGCCAGGCTGGGCCTTTAAAATGAAGGCCCGGTTAGTACCGGGCCTGGCCCGACCCAGCCCGTAAAATACGAATGGCCCGATGGACCAGTGTTGGGCCGGCCCGGTCCATTTGACACCCCTACTCACAGCTCGCTCAGGTGTGGGGAAGCTCGTCCCATACTTTGACATATAGTCATCCCAATCCAGTTCGTGCTCTACGGCAGTAGGAATATGACGCTCCGGGAGTTGGGGCATCGGGAAGCTGATCGACTCAAGATAAGCCGTAGTGATCTCCTCGTCATCAAAGTCCTCCTCGAGCTCGCGGGCTAGCTCGCCTGATAGACCGCCAGATTCAGCGACCTCCTCCTCATCACCCTCATCTAGTTCGCACTCCAGTTCGTGAACTAGCTCACCTGAGATTCCCTCAGAGTTAGTCGACCTCTCTTCCGGGTTGCCACGTAGCTCGCCAAGTAGCTCTCCTAGTACATGGCAAGCTATAGAGATCGTCTTAGAACTCGAACCGACCATGATGGGGGTCAGTTGTGGGATTATCTCGTCCTCAATCATAGGTCTTTTGCCTGGGTTTCAGTTAGAAATTGTCCAACTCGATGATGAGGATCTTGAAGACATGATTACGAGGGAGAGTTTAGAAGTCTAAAAGTCTTTGGAGAAATTGATGGTTTAAATAAGGTTCACAACTCTGATGGCCGGAATCAATGGTGATGACCAGAAATGATAAAGGTGACCGGAAAAAAATGGTGGTTGCCCAGAATGTTCATTAAACCAGACAAAAAAACTGGAAAATAAGAAGAAATCGAAGGAAAAAAGAAGAATAATGTTACTACCTTGACGAATCAAATGGAAATCCGATAATGTAGAGGAAGAATCGTCGGAAAATGCTTAGGATCACTCTGAGAATCTGGAGGTTGTAAAAGTGTTATGGAAAGTTTCTTCCTTTTATAGGAAGGAAATGATGCTTTGAAGAATTTTTAGAAAGGTCAGGGACCTAGTTGCAAAAAATTTGAAAGGTTGGCAATTATGGGCACGCGTTTTAAGACATGAAAGGACGTGATAAAGTAACTGACACCTCGAATTCTGGGCCACGTCTGCAAAGCTGCCATCAAGTCGGTAGGTTACCATGGAGTTCGCTAAGACTTAGAAGTCAACTCGTCATCACACTAGCTCGCCCAAAAGAAGCAAAACAGCTCGCCTACATATTGAAAAAACTATATACAGGTGAGCTGTGGGGCAAATGTTGATAAGCGAGCTAATTAGGGAAAATAAACATAAGCAAAGCTTAAGGCTCAGTAGCTCGCCTAATAGCTCGCCCTAGGTTGCCAAGTCACTTCACCATTTATTGACCAGTCCACATAACAAGAGAGAGGAAGCTCGCAGAGTAGCTCGCCCAGAGCAGGCGACAGGAGGCCATTCCCTTCTACAATCACTGAACCTCGGAATAACACAAGGGAGATAACCTCACCCTACCCGACGTAGGGAGCAGTAGCTAGATAGATCTTCAGTAGTATTGTAGTAGGTTGAAAGCAATGTAATTAGAGCGTAAGAGGTGGCTAAAGAGACATGTGTTAGGACAGTTGTCAGTCAATTAGGCCACTTAAGCTTAAAACATGTCATCTCACCACATGCAAACATATAAATAGGTCTCTTGTACTCCCATTCTCTCTCTCTAAGTTCATAATACATAAGAAATTCCTCTCTCTACTTTCTCTCACTACACAATCCTCTCTACAATTCAATCTTGATTATTGTTTGGAAAAATCAAAGTATTAATCAGCCACATAAACATCTTCATTAAGAAATTCATCCAACATTCCTAATGACAAATATGCTCTTCACAATAGCTCAAGTCTTGTCTGTGGCACTCTGAAGAGATCGTTGTTGCTGCTCCAGCTTCACAAACAACATCTTCTTCTTCTTATATAGTTCATCGAGTTGCTCCTCTCGCTGCCATCAACTGTCAGATGCTTGCTTCGTGCACCCCTCAACAGCGCCCATATTATCATCACTCGCACGCTCTTTTCCATAAGCATCCATTCTTGTGATAGGAAATTCGCATGCTTGCTCGAAGCCATTATGTTGTATCTCCTATTGTAAAATTTGTCGCATGCTTAGGCTCATCACTTTGTTGCAAAGCTGTTGAATGCTCATGCCCCTGACGACTAAGCCCCACAAGTGCAAGCTCTTTGCTTCGCTGCTCACATCAATGGATCATGCAAAGTCTGAGCCAATCCCACCTCGCTATATGGAATCGCCAAGAAGCCGAACATTCTACCTGAGCTACTAGATTTGCATCAAGTCCATCAAAGTCGTCTTCGCTTAAAGTAACTGTTGAATGACCATCACATCGTTGTCAAGCCGCTTGTACGCTATTGTCTACACTTAGTGCTTCTCTTCTCTATGGCCAATGATCAAGGTTGAAGCTTGACACTCTACTTCGAAGATCTATAAAATTGCTTCTCTGTTAAGTTGATCCTCATTACTTAGAACCATCCATCTCACCGCTTCGTTGTCCATTTTCGTCACACTAAGCTTGATGTTGTGATGTTAATTGCTATGTTGATACTCTGATTGCTGGATGCCATATCTAGGATTGAGGGTCTGCACTGTTGCTTGCTGCAAATCACTGTCATTGCCAAATCATCAACCTCGATGCTATGTCATCCATTTCGAGATATGCTTCGTGGAAGGTCTTGATCAACTCCGAGCCATAGTCATAAGCGAATGGTGACACGAAGACAACATCGTAGAGTCTGAGGTCTTGAAGAATCTTCCTGCATCGGCATAGAACGTCCTTGATTACTCCCACTAGCCTTTGAAGTAGTGGAATTCGCCAGCGAATGTTAGAGGGCCGCTATATCCGCTCTTGTCCATGATAATGTGTCGACCCACTCTAGGCAGAAGCTCAACGTTGCTTGGATCAGGCTTTTCATGGTTGGACGTCTTCAAGATCCATACCTTTAATGCTTTGAATGTTGAAACTTCTTGAGATCACTCGTCCATGCAAACTCGTTGCTAGTTGATGCCACAGAGTGTGCATACTTGTCAATCATCGGCTTCTCAATACATAGATAAGTTCCTTCATCTACAAGTGGGTGCTCTTTATTGAGGATAAACAAGCGACGAACTCCAAAGAATAGCTTTGTGGTCTTAAAGTGAATCATGATGAAATTTGATGCAAAAAGAGAGCTGTCAAACAAAAGGAGGGACATTAACTTGATGGCAAATAAAGAAATGGGGAAAAAATTATATTTAAATAATTCGATGACTTAGAAATGTAATTTCTTTAAAGTATAAAATTATTTAAATTTATTTGAGCTAAATAAATTATTCAAAGTAAATAATTGGACCATTTTAATTCATGAAGCCCAAACGTCTTTATGATTTAATTCATTAAAGTCAAATTTATGATTTGATTCAATTCAATTCATTTTGATTAATGATCGAAAGTCTTGAAAATGGCCTAAAACCCTTCTTTCTCATGCTTAAGCCCAAGTCCATAAGTTGGACTTCATGTTCGTCTAGGAGGAATGGTCAAAATGCCACAAATTTCTTTCCAAAATTGAAGCTGGAATGTCGTCGGATTCACGCCTTTTGCCACCGCTAATGATGCCCTAATTCTCCAGCGAACACCCGAAACCGCCATGTCGTCAAAATTGACGAGTGCCCGGTTCTGCCGTCACTGAAAGATTGCACCACCGTGCTTGCCATAATCATGCTTTCTGACCGTTCCATCATCAAATATCGCAGAAGATCAGAACAACACCACCCTTCTGCGCCAAGCTGTCTTCATCGCACACGGTCACCGGTGAATCCCTCCAACTGCTTGATGCCATTGAACCTCCACCATCTCCGGTTGAGTCATGCCACTGCAAGAAAATCCAGCCGCGCACCACTACTGCTAAATATGGAGCCGCCTTGTTGACGGAGAAAATTCTGTCCTGAAGCCGCGCCTGTTCTTCGTTCTACGCCACTATCACCCCTTGCTGCCGTCAACTCTCAATCCAAGCCGAAAGTTGCGCAACGTCACTGTTGACCAGACGCCACCATCCAAAATCCAATCGTTTCTCAGCCGCAAATCTTGCACAGGAAACCGCTGGCTCTTCTCTTCACGGCCATGATCAGAACCACCATGTCGCCGCCTCTGCTCTCTTAATTGAAGCCCAAAATCATCGTTCGCCAGAAAATGCATGAGGCTATTGCTAGAAATCCTCGCTTCTTACCGTCTATCTCTGTGAACAGATCCACCATCGCTGTTGCTGAATCCGCACCTCCTCGTCCCTGATCAATGGCCCTCATTCTGGATCAACCGTGGTCGCCTTCTTCACGTGATTTTGATCTGAGGAGCAACCGGAAATTAAACTAGTAAAGTTGGAGGCTTTGCCACCATTACCCTTCAATTGACACTGTGCATCCCTCCAATCACCGGAAAAGTATGGCCAGAAATCTACTGCCTGAGTTGTGTCGCTCATCTCCATCAAATCGCCGCGCCGGAGATCACTGCTACCGTCTTGTTGCATCTTGCAATCACGGCGATCTCTCTCAAGGCCATCTTCGCACAAATCCGCACTTCATACACACAACTTGCTCAATAGAATGCCATGGAAAAGATACAAGATTAAAGGGTTATTCATTGAATTGAATAAGGAAAGGATCAAATCTACTCACAATTAGAGCCAATTCAGCAAATTTCCTACCCGGTCCTATATTCTTTTGTAAAATAATTAGGTTAAATAATAGATGGGCTCATAAAAAGAAAAGGCTTTGGGCTTAAATAAATAAGTTCAACTTGAATGCACCCTAAATAATATTGGACAAAAGAATTGCCTAAAAGAAATTAATTAAGCCTGTCCACATGAATGCACTCCTCCAAAATTTCAAATTCAAGTGAGGAATTCAAATTTCGTGCTTAATTCACTCTAAGTCCAGAAACAACCGTGAACAAAGCACGAGGGGGCATTTGTAAGCATATTAATTTTGCACTCAATTAAATAATGACACGTGTATAAATTAAATAAATATCAAAATACATTACTATTTTAATTTTGAGGATATATTAAACTAATTTTCTAATTAAATAGTTAATTGATATTTATTGTACACGATACAAGTCGTTATTAAATTATGAGTCTCCCGGTACTCGTATGTGGCAATAAATGCATGATATGTCGTATTTATTCAAAACCATAAATGTTTCATATAAATAAAGAAGACAATGGAAATCAATCAAATCGGCATCAGCCAACCGGAGCGCGTCATTTGTCAGTGCAAGAAAGGAAGGTCTTCACCTCCAGATCTTATAAATATATAAGGGTGATTCCATCCTTCAAAACATTGTCCACACCCAACGACCACAATATCGAAATCATGGAAGACGAGCGAAGACGATCGAGCAGCAGCAATATCCTCTCTACAAGCAACCTGCGAGCTAAGAAGATTATTGATCTAGTTCTTCGAAGATTCAAAGTTATTCTTCACCAAATTTGAAGACGTTCTTCGAAGTTCAAGTCGTTCTTCGTCAAATCAAGTCAAAAAAGATGTTCGATTCAAAATCAAGGGTCTCCATCTCTCCGATCTAACGTTTTTCTTGAAGAACACCTCGAAGATCTTCAACTGTTCTTCGTCATATTAAAGCTATCTTCGCCAAATCGACCAGAAACATCGTTTGATCCATAATCAAGGAGTGAATCCCTCTAATCAGACGTTTCCAGTTCAAGAACAACTCAAAGAAAACAAGTGTTCATCACTGTCTTCAAACCGTTCTTCGCCAAGCTCAACCATAAATGCAATTCGATCCAGGAGCAAAGGGTCAAATCCCTCCGATCAAGCGTTTCTAGCTTAAATCAAGACTTGAAGATTTGAAGATCGTTTTTCGCCAAACTCACGGCGTTCTTCATCCAAATCTTCCACAGACCCGTCATTGAATCAAACGTTTCAAGTCAAAGCCAATCAAATTCAAAGTCAAGAAAGTCAAAGAGGAGAATCAGATGACAAGTTAGAGAAAAAGAACTCGAAATTCAAGAGAAATAATTATATATCATTCTTTGTTAATAAATATTTCATTTACGCAAGAATTGTTATCACACACCAATCACAAAAAATAAATACTTTCGGCATGTTAACTTTAATTATAAAAGTGATATAAATAGTTACTTTGATTTTCCCTCAGTGCAATATAAATGTGTATCAGTGTATATATAAATGTACTTGCACATATGTGGATCTTTAGGCTTATTTTAAAGTTGATAAAAAAATATTTTATTAAAATTGATATCTAATAAATTATTTGTTTTACAAATTTAATTATTACTATTGAATATAAATATTTTTTTTATAAATTTAATTATTAAAATAAAGGGTCATGTTGGACAGACTAAGCCTTTAAAATAGAGGCTCAATTTGTATCAGGCCGGGTCTGGTCTAGCCTGCATAATGAGAGCAGTCCAACAGACTTGGCCCGACCTATTTACCAACCCTAATTATAACTGAAATATGATAATCGATCTAAACCCCTTTATGAGTAATATTACCTACAATTCTCTCAAATTTATACTGTGTATGCAAATTTTACTTTATAACTTTAAATGGATATGAATTATTTTTATTATATAGTATTACTATCAAATTAATAAACACAAAATTTTAGGTGCACCCAAGTGCAAACTATGCACTTGGGATTTTGACTCAATTTTAATTTTAATTTTGACTAGTCCAATTTCGAGTATGGTTGGCCAAAATTAATTTTAAAATTGAGACTCAATTAAAGGTGCATGGATGCACCAAGACATATTCATTAATAAAATATTTCAATGAAACAAATGATTATGTTAAACAGTACATGCAGATAAATTCATAGTATACTTTGCTAAAAATAATTGATAGGTGCGTATAGGTAAAACAAGATTGAATTATATTTTTGTCCGAAATAGAAACAACAAATATATCTTTAAAATATAAATAATAATCCATAAATATATATTTATCTGAAAAATAAAATCAATCTGACTTATTTGTCTTTCCTTTGCTGAGCTGGCTGAGAATTGAGTATTTTGTATAACATGCATTAATTTTATATGTATGGTGTCAAGCCTTGGTCAGAACTATGATCAACTTTTTCAAACTAATGAGATTAAGAACACAAAATTTTCAAAGTTGTCCATTATAAATCATAGGATTGAATAACCATGTGCGGATTCAATGTTAGAATTGAATTAAGGCAGACTAGGTCTCTTGTACACTCGAGTTCACATGAATTCGTATCACTGTTATGTATCATTATTATTACTGTTATTCATATATATTGTTACTGTTATAAAAATATACTTGATTTTTTAACAGTGATAGTGTATATGGATAACAATTATAGCAAATATACATAACAGTGATAGTGCATACATATGACAGTGATAATTAAGAACCCGAATTCACCGTGAACTCGAGTTCATACAAATTTTTATCGTTAAGCTATAGTATAAATAGTTACTATCACCTAAGAGAGTAATAAATAGGAATATGAGGGTGATTTTGTAAGTTTTTATAGATTTATTGATAAAGTAAATAAATAAATTAGATCATGTATAAGTAATGGTGTACGTAAAAATAATAACATTTAGTTTAAATTTAGAGATTTCTTATTTTAAAAATGTGTAATTTATTTTAAGATGGTTGTATAAAAAAGTGTGAAAATAATTTTGGAGGGGATGCGGTATTTATTTTGCATGAGATTTAATAATTAGAGATAAGATGATAGATAGTCCAAGTAGTGACGTCGGAGGTAGACTATTATTTTGTGAATAATTCATGCATCATTGATTGTAGAGTGATGGCAACTTGGTCCCGCAGCAATATTTTAATTAATTAAGTTTGGTTTCGGACTTTTTTTTTTAATCTATTTGCATTCACTAAAAAGTGCTTAAAGTAAACGGGTTAGAGCTGGAACCCATAAGCATTTTTACTATTTTACTGGAAAGTGGAAAACGAAACTATGATCAATCACGCTAAATATTTCTGGATCCCAACAAGAATATGTATATGTCAAAGATGATGAAGTTTTGTGTGAAATTAATTTTACTTAGAAATTTATTTTTTGAATATTGATTATTTCATCAAATGAGAATTAATTAATAATATATTAGAAGTGGCTAGGGGTTTGAGAAATATTTTTTTGAACTATTTTACTCTTGCCATTTTTTATTTGATACAATTTAATCCACTCAACTTTTCGATTCTCTTTCTCATAAACTATTAACGTATTTATTTATCTTTCCATTGAACTATTGTATTTTGTGTCACTCTTGTATCACTGTGTTTTTTTAGCTACCGAATTCGAACCGCCTTCTGAGTTGTGCCAACGTGATTGTTACTCATATCCACCATGCATGATAACTATATTGTAGGAAATATAGCACCTGATGACTGAAAAACAATAAAACAAAAATTTAGAAAAATTGAAGTTCGTGAAGATCACGATTTCCTTAAAACAAATTATGTCCCTCACTCTAGATGCTAGTGAATCACGAGACACTTGTTTCCCAGGATACAACAATTAAAGTAACGATATAGCACAATATCTTGCTTAAAAATGAACTGAGATATTGTTCGAAATATCACCGGAGTAAGAACGAAAAATAGCAGAAATAAAGTTAAGGAATGTGGCAAATGCCGGAAAAGTATCTGTATATTTTCCACTCAAACTTTCTGTGTTTCTTGTTGTTCTTGTTTCTTGTAATACGCCAAATACTATTTATAGTATTCAAAAAATAATTGTTGGAGCGTGGCCATAAAGAGCCATAAATGGTCTTGACCGTAACAGGGAAAATGTCTGAATTAATTGCATTAACTCAGGATTTATAAGTTTTAAAGTTTGTTGTAACTGTAGAAATTTAATATCTCAACTGGCCTGAAGTAGCCTCTCAGGAAGGTAGCCTCTCAGGTGAGTAGCCTTTCAACATTCCTCTCAGGATCCGCTCAGGACTATTCTCAAGATAGCCTCTCAGGACTATTCTCAGAACTACTCTAAGAATCTACTCAGGACTATTCTTAGGACTATTTCTCAAGATAGCCTCTCAGAACTACTCTCAGGATTCAGTCAGGACTATTCTCAGAATAGCCTCTCAAGACTATTCTCAGGATAGTCTCTCAGGAGTATTCCCAGGACTATTATTAGGACTACTCTCAGGATCCACTCAGGCCTATTCTCAGGATAGCCTCTCAGGACAATTCTCAGGATAATTCATTTTTGTTACAACAAACTTAAAATCTCAATTTCTCATTCACCCAATATCGGAATTAGGAGAGTAATATACCGAATTGAAGCTCTCTTCGAGGAGCACATATTCCAACAATACCCCACATGAATGGGAATTTATACAGACACCACAAAGATTTTTGGTGATATACAACGACGTAAGAAGCTTGCAAAGGATAGATAGGAGTTACCCTTTGATCCTTCCCTTGTGAAATTACACTTACTTTACTAATTGAAAAGTAGATGTGATGTCTTTGAACTATCAACCATTTGTGTAAACGATGGTGTTATTCACTCAAGTTCTTCTATTAGTACCTTGGTTTAGATTTTGATGTGTGCAAAACAATGTGTTTAATTTGATAATTTGATCTAACACTTGTGCTGAGGAAATTGGTGTTTGAAACATATAGTTGTAAGTGAAGTCTGCAGCTGTGTATTTGATCAATCTACAGCCATACATGACCCTACAGCTGTAAGGTTTCTCTACAGCCGATTTTTGATATTGACAGGACTCTACAGCTGCAAGGTTGAAGACTCTACAGCTGCAAAGAACCGTTTGAAGAGATGGTACAAGTCAGAGATTAATTGAAGATAATGAAGACCCTTAAGCACTATTAGTGTAGCTCTCAACCACTCACTAAACTGTACTTAAGTGAAGGTTATTTCTTTGATTCTGGAGGATAATGAAGATTAGTTACAAGGAAGGCCAGAATTCTGAAGAAAAGGACATAATACAATCAGTACTATCCTGTGTGAAGGATGAGGATCATTTCACACATGCCAATAGAGAGAGAAGAGTCTTATCTGAATTTCAAATTTTGAAATTTCCAACGAATAAGTCACTCCACTCAATCTATAAATAGAAGTAGTCCTCAGAGGCAACAACAACCCTGAGCCTACAAGTATTCAACCTAAGCAAGTCTACAGCCAGCAATTTTCTGAGAGAGCTTTATTCGTTTTATTCTTTGTGATTCATAGGATAGTTGGTTAGGATTTTCTTAGTAAGAATCACACCTTTTGTTGTTGTTCCCTCACCTATTTTATATTTCTACTTAGTGTAGATATCTCTTTGTGAGGTTTTGTAAACTCTGTGTGAGTTATATTCTGAGTGAATAGGGTAGTTTAATCTCTTTTTAAAATAGGAATCTGAGTGAACCTAGTTCTAAGGGGGAACTACTTGTATTGATCTTTGTGATCACTTCTTAGTGAATTTGGCACCTAAGTGGGGTAACAGTACATATAGGTGGTCTTTTTATAGACACTGAACCACTATAAACCTGGTCTATTTACCTTCTGCTCTTTATATTCTTGTCCTGCATATTTAATTTCCTTGTTACATTCATCATTGTTTTAAAACCTGAGTGCATAAAACTTTGTGATCTTCACAAGAGAAAAATTGATTCTACAGTTGTAGACTTTCTTAAGTCACTCAACTGTTAAGTTTAGTTTACATTGTTTTTCATTAACACTCACTTTATTCCGCTGCACATTAGAGTATTCTCAACACAATTTTAATTGTGAGAATTCCTCTGATATTTTTGTCTACAAGTGATTTGTTATTTTTGCAAGTTTTTAAACTCTGTAGCTGCAAACTTCTCTAAGTCCACAGCTGTAATCTTTGTGATCTAGTTTTAAAACTCTTGTAGACTTGTTATTTTTTTAATTTCAAAAAGGCTACTGTAAGGTTCTACAATCCATCATTTTGAAAAGTTTGAAAAATCTGATTTTGGACTCAAGGTCTATTCACCCCCCCTAAGACCTTGACCACTTTAAGGGACCAACAAGTGGTATCAGAGCAGTTGGTTTGCCACTACTTTGATCAGTACCTAGCCAGATCCTTTTTGGCTTTTGAAAAACACACCTGCATACTTGCATGGCTCCCAAGATGGTGAAATTCAAGAGTTCCAAGGTTCTCTGTTGAGGACTATGATGAATGGAAAATTAGAATGATGAGATATGGTCTATCATAGAGGATGGCCCTATACCTATTGTGAAGGTCAATACTGCAGCTGATCAGTCAGCTGGACTAGCTCAGATTATCCCCAAACCCAGAAGGGAATGGACTGAGGATGACAAGAGAAGGTCCAACCTTGACAATGTTGCAAAGAACACTATTTATCATTCACTTGGTAAAATTGTGTTTAGCAAGATCAAAAACTGCAAAACTGCATAAGATATATGGGAAAAGTTGGAAATGATTTGTGAAGGAACTGAACAAATCAAGAAAAACAAACTCATGATAGCAGTTCAAAAGTTTGAGAACTTCAAGATGAAATCTGGTGAAACTCTTGAAAAGTTTGAATCAAGATTCATTGAGATTCTCAATGAGCTAAACTCACTTAGTAAGGAATACTCACAAAGAGAAATGAACATGAAGGTTCTCAGAGGCTTACCTTCTGAATGGGACATGAAGGTCATTGCCATGAGAGAATCAAAGGATTTATCTAAGATATCCACCTTTGAACTCTTTTCAGACCTTAAAGCTTATGAATTTGACATAAGCAGAAGAAAAGAACCTGACAGAAGTAAGGTTACAGCTCTAGTAGCTGACAACCCTACAGCTACAAGTTCTGATGATGAAGACTTGACTCTTTTCATAAAGCAGCTTAAGAAGTTTGACAAATGGACCAAGAAGAAGCAGTTCACACCAAAGGAAGATGGTAAGGTGATATCTACAGCACCTAACTCAACTTATTTGTGCTATAACTGCAGAAAACCAGGACATTACATCAAGGATTGTCCTTATCCCAAAGCTGAGAAGTACACTGGTGAAGAAAAGAGACTCAGGAAAGATAGAAAGAAAAAGTTTGACAAGGAGAGAATTAGAGCACTACTTTCCGAGTTTGATAAAAACCAGGAAGACTGTCCCTCTTCTTCTCAAAAGTCAACTGCAGATTTAGAAGACTCTGTTTCTACAGACTCAGACGAAGAAGCCCTGATCTGTCTTATGGCTAAAGATGAAGAGGTATGCTCATCATCATCAAGTTATATTACAAAAAAGGATTCTTCCAGTGACATGCTAAGTGCAATCCAAAGACTCCAAGAGGAAAATGAAGATCTTAGAAGAGATAATCACATTGGAAGAGAACATGTGAGAGCTTTGTTAGCTGGAGTGGAAGATGCTGAGAAACAACTGCAAATTCTACAAGAATTGAAGGAAGGTTACAGTTGTCTGAAAGAGGACAATGAAGAACTTTTCAATGAAGCAAGTTGTAGAGCTGCAGATTGTGCTAAATTGAAAGAAACAATCAGAAGTCAAGAACTTGAAGAACATAATGCTTATTATCAAAAGAAGCTAGATTGTTTTGGAAAATCATCCAAACAATTGAAGAAGATGCTATCTGAGCAAAGGCACTCAAAAGATTTGACTGGAATAGGATATAATCCTTGTGTACTGATGAAGTACTTGCAAAAGTTAATTCCAAGACCTGAGAGAAAGTTCATCACAGAGACAACCCCTGAAGAAACTGTAGACTCAACTCTACAGCTAGAAGATTTGAAATTCTTGAATTCATTCAAAGAATTGTCACCAAGAAGACAACAAAAGATCAAGAAAATCATGGATGATTCTGAAGAAGATGTCTCAAATATGTTTCCAAACATAACTTTGAAACAAACTGCAGAATCAAATTTACAGTCAGAAGAAGAAGTCTGTCATAGATTGGATATGGAAAAAAGACTCAATTTTGATAGATTCTGGAATGGAAATATGTCAGATATGTCTCCCTCTTCAAGCACTCAAAGAGGAGGATCAAGCAAGAACTGTAGAATTAACAACTCTACAGCTCCCAAAAAGGCTTGGATTGCAAAGAGTAACACTGGAGGAAATCTAAAGTATTGGATTCCTAAATAACTCACTTTATTTTGCAGGGACATGTTACAACCACCAAAAGAGAGATTTGGTACATTGACAGTGGTTGTGCAAGACATATGACTGGAGACAGAAGTTTGCAACAAAATGTGAAAGATCATAAAGGTCCTAAAGTTATTTTTGGTGATAATGCCAGTGGAACAGCTAAAGGATCAGGATGTCTACTCAAAGGAAATATTCAGATCAATGATGTTTATCTGGTAGATGGTTTAAAGCATAACTTGCTTAGTGTGAGTCAATTTTGTGACAAAGGCTACACTGTAGACTTTACACAAGACACCTGCATAGTCAAAGATGTTGAATCTCAAACCACTAAACTGACAGGAACTAGAAAAGGAAATGTTTACATTGTGGAGTGGAACTCTGCAGCTGAAACTACCTGCTTTCTAGCTAATAGTTCCAATGAAGTTAGTTGGCTATGGCACAAAAGAATGAATCACATAAACTTTAAAACCATGAATGAACTTGTGAATAACAAACTTGTAAAAGGTTTGCCAAACACTATGTTCAGGAAGGAACACTTATGTGATGCTTATGTCAAAGGGAAACAAATCAAGAAGACTTTCAAATGTAAGACACATCCAAGTACTTCAAGAACACTTGAATTACTGCATATGGATCTCTTTGGACCCATAGAACCAGTAAGTATAAGTGGGAAGAAATATACTTTGGTTATTGTAGATGATTACTCAAGATTTTCTTGGACTGTATTTCTAAGAAAGAAGAGTGAAACTCTACAGCGGTTACCAGAATTGTTAAGAAGGATTCAGAATGAAAAGAATCTGAAGATTGTGAAGATCAGATCAGATAGAGGAACAGAATTCACAAATCAAGTTATTGAAGAGTATTGTTCACTTTATGGTATTGTTCATGAATACTCTGCAGCTAGAACCCCACAGCAAAATGGAGTTGCTGAAAGGAAGAATAGAACACTCAAGGAAGATGCAAGAACAATGATTGTAGAAGCAAAATTGCCTAAGAAATTTTGGGCAGAAGCAACAAGCACTACATGCTACACACAAAATAGATACTTGATTATTAAGGATCAAAAGAAGACTCCATATGAGTTATGGAAAGGAAGGACTCCTAACATTTCTTATCTACATATTTTTGGATGTAAATGCTTCATACTGAATAATGGGAAAGAATATCTTAAGACTTTTGACTCAAAGTCTGATGAGGGTATCTTTCTAGGTTATTCTAATGTTAGCAAAGCATTTAGAGTGTATAACAAGAGATTAATGATTGTGGAAGAGTCACATCATGTTGTTTTTTGAACAACATAGCTCCCCTGAAGAAATTGTTGAAGACTCTAAGGAGGACAACTCTACAGTTACAAGTTAACAGCAATATGTTGAGATCAAAACTCCTGTAGATTTGACCAACAAAGACTTTAGCACTATAATTGTTGAGTTACCACCATTATAGAATGTAGAAGACCTAGTCCATGAGAATGTTCAAACAGAAGTAGAGACACCAACAAAAGGACTGGATGAGTCTGCAGTAGGTGAATCTACAGCTGTAGAGAACAAGGATTAGAACCTGTGTCAGATTTGATTTGGTTGAAAGATCACCCCCCTTGAGCATGTAATTGGAAACCCATCAGATGTTGTAAGAACTAGAAAACAAATCCATGAGGCAATGTTTGCTACATTTCTTTCATCTTCAGAACCTACTAATATTCATGAAGCACTGCAAGATGTCAATTGGATTATTGCAATGCAAGAAGAATTGAATGGTTTTGAGGGAAATCAAGTATGGGAACTTGTTCCAAGACCTAGGAATCACAAAGTGATTGGAACTAGGTGGGTATTCAAGAACAAACTTGATGAAGATGAAATTGTAACCAGAAATAAAGCAAGGTTAGTAGCTCAAGGCTATTGTCAATCTAAAGGCATAGATTTTGATGAATCATTTGCCCCAGTTGCAAGATTAGAAGCTATAAGAATCTTTCTAGCTTATGCTGCACATATGAACTTTACAGTCTATCAAATGGATGTAAAGAGTGCATTTCTCAATGGCTTACTCTCAGAAGAAGTGTATGTTGAACAACCACCAGGATTTGAGGAATCTACAGCTGAAGATAATGTTTATAAGCTTAGAAAAGCCCTTTATGGACTCAAACAAGCACCAAGAGCATGGTATGATACCTTATGTGATCATCTGATCAAAAATGGTTTCAAAAAGGGAATGGTTGACAAAACCTTATTCAGATTACAACATGGGAATGATATTTTGCTTGTCCAAATCTATGTTGATGACATAATCTTTGGCTCAACCAATGAGGAATTATGCAGAAAATTCTCTAAGCTCATGACTGAAAATTTTGAAATGAGCATGATGGGAAATCTGAATTTCTTTTTGGGATTACAAGTTAAGCAAATAAGAGATGGAATTTTCATCAATCAAGCTAAATATACTCAAGAGCTTATAAAGAGATTTGGAATGGATAGTTCTAGGCCTACCAATATACCTATGACACCTTCTGTGAATCTTGACAAAGATGAGAATGGCAAAAGTGTTGATGTAACCAAATATAGGAGACTAATTGGATCATTGCTACACCTTACAGCTAGCAGACCTGATATCATGTTTGCAGTAGGTGTATGTGCTAGATTCCAAGTGAATCCTAAGGAATCACACTTGAATGTTGTGAAGAAGATCATCAAGTATGTCAAATCCACACAAAATCTAGGATTATGGTATCCTAAAGAAGGAGGAATTGAACTCATTGGGTACACTGACTCAGATTTTGCAGGCTGCAAGATTGATAGGAAGAGTACTAGTGGGATATGTCAATTCCTAGGTGAAAGATTGGTGGCATGGCATAGTAAAAAGCAGAATTCAATTGCTCTTTCTACAGCTGAGGCAGCATACATTGCTGCTGGAAGTTGTTGTGCACAAATCTTATGGATGCAATATCAATTACAAGACTATGGGATTGAATCAAGAGAAACAATTATATTCTGTGACAATACAAGTGCTATTGCTATTACACAGAATCCAGTTTTACACTCTAGATCAAAACACATAGATGTAAGGCATCATTTCATAAGAGATCATGTTGAAAGAAAGGATGTGAAATTGATAAAGATTCATACTAATTTGAATTTTGCTGATATTTTCACTAAACCTTTGTGTGAATCAAGATTCTAATCTTGAGAGGTAATTTGGGAATGTTAGAATTGTAAAAAGACTCTGTGAAAATCACTAAATTGCAAAGACAAGCTCAGAAAATTGGAAAATCAGTAAAAAGGAAAATTGCAACTGCAAAGTCATTCAACTGTAGAGTCGAACTCTACAGTTGTAAACTTAGTTCAAAACTGCAAATTCCTTACTAACTGTGTATTTCCAAGTTCTAAGAATGTCAACTGCAAACTTAGGGAATTCATAGTACTTTGTACAGTTCTGCAAATTAAATGAAGCACTACAAAATTCAGAAACTTTTGTACTAAGTTACAGAAATTTTGGATTTATTCAGACATTTTAATTAATAAAATGTGTGAGTACGTGAAACATTTTAAATGGAATTAAATTCTATGTGACTTAGATTTTTGGACAAATTTAATTATAAATTTTAGTCTAAAATTCAAAAGCTCATACATTTCAGGTCAAAGTCCGTTATACCCTTGTTCTTAATGGCTATTTAAAGAAAGGTATTTAAAGGACTCTTCATCCTTTTTATATCATACTTAAACATTTCGAACCCTCACCTGAAATCTTAAATACTCTCATCCCCTACTCAAAAGAAACCAAGAATCATGGCGATAAAAGTTATTTCGGAGCCTTATTCAATTTTGATGAGATACTGAAGAAGCATCCCACTGATGCTATGGAGGACGTTGTGAAGCATATAGTGAATCAAGGTTTTCATTACTGCCTGACTCACAACCCTGGAACTTATGATGATAGGATAGTGCATGAGTTCTATCAAAATGCAGAAGCCGATGTTGAAAGGAAGACGTTATCAGTAAAGCTGCAAGGAAAGAATGTCAATATTACAGCTGATGATATCTGCAAGGCTCTACACCTAAGGACTGGAGGTGATGCACATGACAACCTCAACTTTGCTGATGAAGATGAGAAATATTGGAAGTGATTCACAGCAAAGAAGCTGTTTCCAAAGAACTGGAAGAGAACGTTCAAGAAGACTGACTTAGCAGTTGAGTACGTTTATCTTTATGAAGCCATTGATAAATGTTTACTATGTAGAACTGGTGCTCATGATACTGGTACTATATTAATGTGAGATTTAATGATAGCATTTGTTAAGGAAGTAAAAGTTGATATTGGAGAACTTTTATTGAGGAATATAGGAAATGATGTAGTTAAGGCTGGTAAGAACAAAGGATTTGGTTTGTTCTTAAATTATATCTTGAAGGAAGTTGGTTTTTCTCTGTTTAATGGGCATAAAGGTCAACCCATTATAACTCATAGAATTATTGGAAGGGCTAATTTCAAGAGAGGAACTGTGGATGCTCCTATGGCCCCTGAATCCAAGAGGAGAAAGAAGAAGTCAGAAAGAAAGGCTCTCACTATCATCAGATCACCAAAAGAACCAGAGAAAAGGAAGAAGAAGAATCTTAGTAGAAGAACCCACTGACTCAGAAGATGAGATTGGTAGAGAAAGAAGGCAGAAGAAACATCATTCAAAGAAAGCTACAGAAGTTGAAATTGGCAAATCTACAGCTGTAGACTTGCCAACTGTACAGTCTGAGGTACACATTTCTGAAGAACTAAATGAAGAAACCCCTGAACCTTAAACTGAACAACTCCCTGTTGTTCCAGTTGAGAGGGTTGAAGGATTTGAAGAGGAAAGACAGAGATTTGATGAGTGGAAGTTAGTAAGAGAGGAACTTGAAAAGTTGGCAGTTGAGGAAAGGAATTTGTTCCAGTGGGTAGTTGACTGGACAAATTGTAGTAATGTGAATGAATTGTTGAAACCAAATTTTATTGATGATTTCATTGCTGAGAAAAGAAGGAAAGACAAAGGAAAATGAAAACAGACTGTTGAAGAACCAGCAAGGCAGAAAATCACCAAATCTGCAGCTGAGACTTTGAGAATTGCTATGGGAACTGAGATGGATCCTGAAGCTGACTTTGATGTGGTAAGTTCTGAAAGTGATGAAGAAGAAATGCCAAAGAAAACTGGTGAAGGAAGTACACAAATAGTTGAAGCTGAGGGCTTAACTATTTTGGCCAAGGAATCTATTTTGATGGAGTCTGCAGGAGCTAGTGTTGTAGATCCAGTAGTTGTTGAAGAAGAGAATCCTGCAGAAGAAGATTCTGAGAAGGAAAAGGAAACAAGAAAAGATTATTCTCCTTGTAAAGATCCCAAAGAAAAGCCAGATGATAATGATGATGATGGCAATAATGATGCACCAATGGGCGGTGCTCAAGCCCAAGTTCAAGCTGAAATTCAATCTCAGATTGTGGAAACTGAAGCTCAAACTGTTGATATTGATGATGAGCAGATTTCTAGATGATACATCTAAGGAGATTGATAAGGATTCTTCAAACCCCATCACAAGTATCTTTCATCAATCTCCACCTACAATGTACACTTTGGAAGAAATCTACAGGCATGGAACTCCCCCACTGCAGAGCTATTCAGCTCTTGAGAGAGAAAATATTGTTAATATGGAAGATTATATTACTGAATTCTCTACAGAGGTTGCTGTAACTCCTAGCAACAGAAAGGCCTCTACTGAAGACTCTACAGCTGTAGAGTTGGTGCCTTCCAAAGCTCAAAAAGTTATTAAAGGGAAAGAGCTGGCAATAAGAGAAAGAGATTCTGAGGAAGAAGACAGTGATACAAACCCTCATATGACACCCAAGGAAGTGGTATCCCAACTGAAGAACTTAGAGGAATCCTTTAAGAGTATTGAAGCTGAAATTCTGAAACAGGTCAATCAAGTACCTGATGCAATTATTTCCCAGAATGTTAGAAAAGGTATGGAAGACCTTGTGAAGAAGTTTGAGGAGAGAAGCTCAGAGGAAAAGAAAGTTCTTGAGAAAAACTTCAAAGCTGTTGTGGATAGCTTACTGGCTCAAAATGAAGAAATCAGAAAAGAAAGCAGTCAGAAGCCAAGAGAAATCAGTAATCTACAGTCAAATATTAATTTCATGAAGAATGATTCTTTCAATCTGAAGATAGAAGTGAAGGGAATGAAGAATGAGATGACCAAGCTGATATCTGGGAATGAGAATCTGAGAAATGATCTTATGAGCAAGCTTAACACCATTTTGTCACATGTTGATGTTGGCAAAAAGAGGGAAAGTAAAATAGAGAAAGAGATTGAAGAAAGGGAAAAGGTTGCTGAAGATATTCTTAAGAATGTGAAGGATATTGGGAAATCATGGGCAAAAGAACTTGAAACTGCAAAGTCCAAGAACTTGTCCATGAGATTGGGTGAACAGACTGAAGAAAGAACTCAATCAGAAGAGATGAAGGGAAGCTCTAGAGAAGGCAAGATCATACAGCTCCCTAAGTCTACAGCTCAGAAACCTACAGTTCAATCGTCTAAAAAACCTTTTGGTTATTGGGAACAAACAGTGAAGGAATCAAGAGAAAGAAGGAAAGAGAAGGAAGAGAAAGAGAAAGAAATGAAAGAAAGACAAAGAGAGAAAACTTCTGATGAATCTACAGCAGTTGTGACTGCTCAATCTTTAAATGTTCAACCATTGAGCAACCTATTGAAGATTATGAGGAAAAGGTTAATCAAATGAAAGCTGAATTTGACAATTTATGGAAGGAATTCTTGAGCATTTGCAACAGGCATACTGTGATTAAGAGAATCAAGCTCAAGAAGGACAGATTCCAAAAATTCAAAGACCTGAAGGCTGGTGGATCATTATATAAAGGAGATAATGTTCGGCTCCTTGGTGGAAAGATCAGAAGAATTCCATTGCCTAAGAGGGTATTCAAGTCCAAGAAAGAAGAAGAAGAGATGGAATCCTATGAACTGCAGATGCTGATGAAATACTTTGAAGAGGATAAGAAAAACATGAAATTAGTGGAGCAAGGAATTTTGAAGGCCCAAGATGAAGATTCTGATGATGAGGATGAAGAAGAAGATGCAGATCCCAAGCACATGAGAAGATGAAGACTCTATTCTAGATTAGACACTAAAACTGTTTAGTTTTAAGTCTAATTATTTACTGTAAGTTGTATCTTGAATCTCTTTTATTCTATGCAGCTATGTGCTCTGTGCTTTGCTCTGTCTCCTTTTTTGTCTTGTGTTGTGCCATGCTTTGCTCTGCTTCTTGTAGTTTTTGTTCTTATAGGACAATTGCTTATTGTCTTTGTTATTTGTTTTGTTGTTTATTTTGCCAACATCAAAATAGGGGGAAATTGTTAGTACCTTGGTTTAGATTTTGATGTGTGCAAAATAATGTGTTTAATTTGATAATTTGATCTAACACTTATGCTGAGGAAATTGGTGTTTGAAACATATAGTTGTAAGTGAAGTCTGCAGCTGTGTATTTGATCAATCTACAGCCATACATGACCCTACAGCTGTAAGGTTTCTCTACAGCCGATTTTTTATATTGACAGGACTCTACAGCCGCAAGGTTGAAGACTCTACAGCTGCAAAGAACCGTTTGAAGAGATGGTACAAGTCAGAGATTAATTGAAGATAATGAAGACCCTTAAGCACTATTAGTGTAGCTCTCAAGCACTCACTAAACTGTACTTAAGTGGAGGTTATTTCTTTGATTCTGGAGGATAATGAAGATTAGTTACAAGGAAGGCCAGAATTCTGAAGAAAAGGACATAGTACAATCAGTACTATCCTGTGTGAAGGATGAAGGAGAGAGAAGAGCCTTATCTGAATTTCAAATTTTGAAATTTCCAACGGATAAGTCACTCCACTCAATCTATAAATAGAAGTAGTCCTTAGAGGCAACAACAACAACAACAACCCTGAGCCTACAAGCATTCAACCTTAGCAAGTCTACAGCCAGCAATTTTCTGAGAGAGCTTTACTCGTTTTATTCTTTGTGTTTCATAGGATAGTTGGTTAGGATTTTCTTAGTAAGAATCACACCTTTTGTTGTTGTTCCCTCACCTATTTTATATTTCTACTTAGTGTAGATATCTCTTTGTGAGGTTTGTAAACTCTGTGTGAGTTATATTCTGAGTGAATAGGGTAGTTTAATCTCTTTTTAGAATAGGAATCTGAGTGAACCTAGTTCTAAGGGGGAACTACTTGTATTGATCTTTGTGATCACTTCTTAGTGAATTTGGCACCTAAGTGGTGTAACAGTGGATATAGGTGGTCTTTTTATAGACACTGAACTACTATAAACCTGGTCTATTTACCTTCTACTCTTTATATTCTTATCCTGCATATTTAATTTCCTTGTTACATTCATCATTGTTTTAAAACCTGAGTGCATAAAACTTCGTGATCTTCACAAGAGAAAAATTGACTCTACAGCTGTAGACTTTCATAAGTCACTCAACTGTTAAGTTTAGTTTACATTGTTTTTCATTAACACTCACTTTATTCCGCTGCACATTAGAGTATTCTCAACACAATTTTAATTGTGAGAATTCCTCTGATATTTTTGTCTACAAGTGATTTGTTATTTTTGCAAGTTTTTAAACTCTGTAGCTGCAAACTTCTCTAAGTCCACAGCTGTAATCTTTGTGGTCCAGTTTTAAAACTCTTGTAGACTTGTTATTTTTTTAATTTCAAAAAGGCAACTGTAAGGTTCTAGAATCCATCCTTTTGAAAAGTTTGAAAAATCTGATTTTGGACTCAAGGTCTATTCACCCCCCCTCCCCCCCTCTAGACCTTGACCACTTTAAGGGACCAACATCTTCCTAACAAATCTCAGTTCTCATGAGTATGTTCGTTTTGGCCATGAACATCCGTCTGGTTCTGCAAGAGTTTCTAGGAATATGCCTTATAATATTCCCTTCGAAGCGGCCCCACTTCTCGCTCACATAGGTGATTCTTTTGAAAGTGTCTCTAACTCTCCTCAAATCATTAATAGCCATTTGTTAATCCTCAGAACTCATCACTGTAACATCTTTTAGGCAATTTATTTTCTAGGATTTAATTAGATTATCCCCCACAAAACAGTGATTTTGAGTTAGACAATTAGATTAACCCTTTGAACCTATTTCTTGGGATCTCCAATCATTTAGGTAAGATTTTCCTTCATCTCAACTCATCTTTTCTAAGGCTTTAAGACACATTCCTCTAGATGACGATAAAACTAACTCTCAATTTAACACTTTGGTTAATGGATCCGCTATGTTATCTTTTATACCTTACATAGTCTATCATAAAAATTCTACGTTTAGTGGCAAATTTTTTTGTCACTATATGAATAATTTTTTACTAAAAATTGTTAGTGACAATTTTAGAAGTTGTGACTATAAACGCTGTGGCTAAAAGATTAGTCACGAAAATGTGTTAATTGTCACTATAAGTCATATTTATAGCGACATTTATAATTTATCACCCAAGTTAATACTTTAGCCACGCATTATTGTTATCACGGTTATTAAATATTTAGTCACATTATTTTGTTATTGAAGTTACTCAAGTTTTTTGTCACATTTATTCACTGTTACTAAAATATTAATTAGAGTTACAAAAAAATCATGATGCTATAATGAAGATATTTAGTCATGATTGATTATTATCACTAAAATATGATACTTATGTTACGATATAATATTCATGACTATAACTTCTTACAAGTCGCCTCTATAACTCCAATTGAGAGTAGTTGTTTAATGGTATTATGTCTACGACGAATATGTCTAGACTTGTCATCATACAAATTACTTTGTGCCCTACCAATTGTTGATTGACTATCACAGTGAATGCAAATTGGTGGCACAGGTTTTATCCATTTAGGAATATCTTCTAAAAAAATTCTAAGCCATTCGGCTTCTTCACCACACTTATCAAGAGCAATAAACTCAGACTCCATGGTGGATCTCGCTATCACCGTTGTTTAGAAGATCTCCAAGATATAGATGTTTCTCCTAAAGTGAATACACATCCACTAGTTGATTTTGAGTCCTTTATATCAGATATCCAATTAGCATCACTATAACCTTCAGTCACAGCCGGATATCTAGTATAATGCAGCCCATATTCTCGTGTATGCCTCAAGTATCTAAGTACTCTTACAATAGTTTTCCAATGATAATCACCTGGATTACTAGTGTATCTACTTAACTTGTTTACGACATAGAACAAGTACGATCTTGTACAACTGGTTAATTACATTAGACTGCCTATTACTCTTGAGTACTCCACTTGACTTACACATTCACCTCTATTTTTGGCTAGATATTGGCTAGGATCTATCCGAGTTCTAGCAAAACCCGTATAATTTTTGCTAAACTTCTCTAGAATCTTATCCACATAATGAGTTTGACTCAAGATAATTTTTGTTAGGATATTCCTGTTAGGTGTTTTGAAGATATGATAAACCAATCAGCTTGTAATAGGACCAGCTGAACCTGTTAGTCAGCTGATGAGTGGTTAGGATTAGATAGGTTCTTGTAAGGGGGAATCAACTTTGCTGCCTAGAAGATCCGAAGCTATCATGGAGAAGAAGACTTAGACGTTTCTAGAAGACAGAAGATTTGAGCAGCTTACAATGGAGTACTAAGAGGAGAATATCAAAAAAGACAGATCAGTTGATATCAGTAGATCAGCTGAGCACGTCGCAGACAAGACAAGAACCAAGGATCAAGAGTTTCCAGACGAGGTCAAGAAAGAACAGCTGAGGTGCACACCAGCAGACCTGCACATCAGCTGAGGTCCAAGTACCAACAGACCGTACACCAGCTGAGGAGATAGATCAGCTTAAGTCTTGTTCTATGCCCAGATTCTAGGGAATCATTTTCAAGGGTTGACTTGCGACAAAAGAAGGAAGATTCCCAGAATAGAAGATCAATCAATCAAGGGGACAAACCTGATTGATTGTGAATCGCGAAGATTGATGGGAATCAAGAAGGAGATTCAATCAATCTCAATGATTGATTGAATACGAGGTTATAGGATCTCAGATTTCTAGTCTATCTCAACGGCTAGTTATTTGACCCTATAAATTAGAGTAACAGTGATGATTTCAGTATCGGATTTTACACGCACTTTAAGCTTGCCAAAACTCTGTCAAAATCATTACTCGCACTCAACACCTTTCATTAACACTTATCTTTTGTAAGCTTTGTAGAAGCTGTTAGAAGTCGATAGTTGTTTAAGCTTTGACTGATTGTAAGAGAGTAGTACTCTCGATGTTTGTGAGTGAGTGAGTGAGTGAAGTTAGTGGAGAGCCCCACAATTCCAGTTGGATTGTGGAGAGTGGAGTAGGACCTTTTGTCCGAACCACTATAAATCCTGTGTGTCTCGCGTCTTTATTTATTGTTCTTTACTTGTGCACATCACCTAAAATTGATTTTCCATAAAATGTTTCCGCACAAATTTACACAGCGCACCACTTTCAAATTCAGACTATCTCAAGTAGTCTGGTGTTTTTGAAATAAACTAAAAATTAGAAAAAGGTTTTGAATCCCTACAAGTCTATTCAACCCCCCCCCCTTCTAGACTTGTCTAAGGGTAGTCTTACTCTAAAACCTACCTTTGGGACCAACAAATGGTATCAGAACTGTGTGTCCAAAAGACCACTGCCTGAGAAAGTTTTTGGTGGTCACCTGGACAGATCCTTGAAAACTGTTTTAGAAAATTCTGTGTGCATTTCATCTAACCACTTGCAGATATGGCTTCTTACAAGAAGAGTGGATCCAAGATAAGGAAGCTACCTGAATTCTCCATAGAGGACTATGATTACTGGAAATTCAGAATGGAGAATCATTTTGGAGCCATTCATGATAGGATGCTAGATGTTCTGGAGGATGGGCCAATTAAATTTTACTAGGAAGCAGTGAGTGATGGCAAGACTCTAGAAGCTGAGATCAGCGAAAGAAGGAAGCCAGAGAAGAAGAATAGTAAACTAAATGATGCTGAAAGAAAGCTCTTCAATCTGGATCAAGTGGATTGTCTAAGGAGTACATTGAGAAGATCAAAACCTGCAAGACAGCTAAGGAGATGTGGGAGAAACTCTCCTTAATGTGTGAAGGGACTGATCAGATAAAGAAGAATAAGCTTCAAGCAGTTCTCCACACCTTTGACACTTTCAAGATGAAAGTTGATGAGTCAATTGATCAGCTTGATATGAAATTGACTAATATCTTGAATTAAGGCAAGTTCTCTAGGTAAGGATTACTCGGAGAAGGAGATTAATAACAAAATCTTGAGATCTCTTACTTCTAGATGGAGAGTGAAGGTGACTGTGATCAAGGAGACCAAGAACTTATCTGAGATGAGTCATCATACACTATTATCTCATCTGAAGGCACATGAGTTCGATATCCAAGAAGAAGACCAAGAAGATAAGACTCCAGCTTCATCGGCTACAAAAAATGTTGCATTCTCTGCTGCAGCTGATAGTCAAGAGAAGTCTTCTACTCCAGAGGACATGAGCCTAAAGGAGCAACTTGCTTTGCTAACCAAGAAGTTTGACAATATGTCAAACAAGTTCCAGAAGTACAGATCTCATTGGAAGAAGAATAAGGGTGATTCTTCTAGGAGGTACCAGAAGTCATCTGATTCCAGAAGACCATCAGATGATCAGGAGACCAGATATAAGTCTCCAGAAAGAAGGAGGGAACCAAGTCCCAGAAGAGGAGGAGATGGTGTGTGCTATTCTTGCAACAAGCCAGGACATCTCAGCTATGATTGTCCTCAGCTTACACCAAGGGAGAGAAAAGAGAAGAGGATCAAGAGAGATCGCAGATTTGCTGACAAGAGAGCTCTGCTGGCAGAGGAGGAGAAGCAGGACATCAGCTCATCCTCATCCTCATCTGATTTTGAATCAGAGGAAGATATCTGCCTTATGGCTAAGGTAGAAGAGGTAAATTCTCCTACCCCCTCTGTTAGCTCATCCTGCTCTTCTACCTATTCTATGGAGTCAGATATACACAAGTTGTTATCTAATCTCCAATCCTCCTTAAAAGTTTGTTCTAAGCTGGAAGAGGAGAACTCTAGTCTGAAAGCTGAAGTTCAGAGCTTAAGACAGGATCTGGAAAGTACTAGACTGCCAGTGATATCCTATGACTCACATGCTAACTAGTCTGATGACTTAATAGCGAAATGTGGGGAATAAGAAAAGCTGATAGAAAAGTTGCTTACTGAGAACACTGTCTTGAGTGAAGAACATAATCGGCTGACAGCTAAGTTAGATGAACTCTTCAAGCAGAATGAACTGACAATTAAAAATTCACAGCAGCTTCAGCTGAAAGTGGACCAGCTGACTAAAGCAAAAAATGATGTGTCTGAAATAGTTAAGTCCTCACAAACTGTGAATGACAAAAGGGGTCTTGGTTATCCTAAACCCAAACCACAAAAGAAGAAGAAAGGTGGCAGTGGGTTAATTCGGGATCCTCAAAAGGGTAAAGGGTCAGTTAAGCCTGCATCTGGATCAGAAAGGCAAAAGAGCAGAGGGACAGAAAAGGTCCCAGCTGGACAGAAGAGCACTAAAGCTCAGAAGTCTGTTGGTGATCATAAGGTTTCAGCAGAGCAGAAGAGTACCAAAACTCAGAAGCCTGCTGATAACCAACATAAGTTCAAAGCTCAGAAGCCTCAAGACCAGAAGAGGCAATCTACTCATAGCAATGCTAAGACTAGGAAGCCTCGGCAGAATCAGCAGAGGAATGATAAGCTTGGGCCATCTCAGTAGAGTAAGCCCAAGCGAACCAGACCTCAGTCCTGGGTTACATTTAACGTAACCAAAGTAGGCAAGCCTTCACCGGCTAAAGTATGTGAGTCATTCAGAGGCTCAAGCTGAAATTATCCTTTTGAGCAGCCCACTTACAAACCTGCTGTTATCACTCATCGCCCCAGAAAAGATCCTCTGAGGGAGATGATCTTTGTGGACAAGTGTGGTAGAAGGTTGAGATCACCTAAACCTCATAAGGATGATCTCTACCTGTGGATCCAGAAAGTTGATACTAACCAATCAGGACCCAAAGAAAGGGTACCTAAAGTCTGAGTTTTAATTTCAGCTAGACTCTAGCCCGATAGAGAGAGGAGAAGTCAAGGGCCATGTCTGGTACATTGATAGCGGATGTTCGAAGCACATGACCTTTGAGAAGCATCTCTTCCAGGATTTTGTGACGCTTGATGGGCCTAGAGTTGTATTTGGTGACAACAATTTTGGAGTCACCAGAGGAGTTGGCACTCTGCTGATCAAAGGAACAAGAGTTGAAGAAGTCTACTATGTAGAAGGGCTTATGCACAATCTTCTGTCAGTATCCCAATTCTGTGATAAGGGGTATTCAGTAAGATTTTCTAAGAACTCTTGCCTTGTTATTAATGATTTAAATGAGCAGGTGTTACTAACTGGCCTCAGAAGAGGTAATATGTATCTTGCAGATTTTGCAAGTTGTCCAGCTGACTCATGTTTGGTTGCTAAAAGCTCCTCAGAGGTCAGCTGGCTCTGGCACAAGATATTAGGTCATCTGAACTTCAAGACTCTCAACAAAGTTGCAAGGAAGGGTCTAGTCAGAGGTCTACCAAATGAGGTGTTTGCATCTGAGCAGAAGTGTGATGCCTGTCAGAAAGGAAAGCAGACCAAAGCCTCATTCAAGGATGTGCAGAGTACTTCAATAACAAAAGCACTCCAGCTGTTTCATATGGATTTGTTTGGACCTGTCTCACCTCTTAGCTTCAGTGGAAGGAAGTACACACTGGTGATTGTTGATGATTATACAAGATTCACTTGGGTAGTGTTCTTGTTCAAGAAGAATGAGTCCATGGTAAAGATGTTGGAGTTGTTCAAGAGATTTCAGAAGGAGCTGGAGCTCAGTATAGTCAGAATCAGAAGTGATAAAGGTACTGAGTTTCTTAACTCTATTGTTTCTGACTATTGCAGGGAAAATGGTATTCAGCATGAGACATCAACTGCCAGAACACCTCAGCAGAATGGGTTAGCTGAGAGGAGGAATAGAACCCTCAAGGAGGCAGCAAGAACCATGTTAGCTGAATATCAGACCCCTCAAAGATTTTAGGCAGAAGCCATCAACACTTCTTGCTTCATCCAAAATAGGTGTCTACCAGTCAAGAGACATGGCAAGACTCCTTATGAGATGTACAAAGGTAAAACTCCTAACCTTTCCTCTGTCCATATTTTTGGGTGTAGGTGTTTCATCCATGATAATGGAAAGACTTAGTTAAAAACTTTTGATGCTAAGGTTGCTGAAGGAATATTCTTAGGATATTCTGGAAACAGCAAAGCATATAGAGTCTTTAATAAAGTCTCTCTCTGTGTGGAGGAGACACCCCATGTTGTATTTGATGAATCTGTTCATGAGTACAACAAAGAGAAGCTAGCAGATGAGGTGGATCAGCTGAATCTGTCAGACAAGCCAGATCTGATTAAGGTAGTGGTACCTAGGATAGAATCAGACTCAGATTCAGATGATGAGCCCAAGTTAGCTGATAAGCCCTCGTCAGTACCAGATGATGGCCCAATGACTCCTGACACTAACCAAGGGGGAATATCAGACAAAGCCCAAGAGGAGCAGACCATGGCACCTCAGAGGGGTAAGAAGAAGTTGTCTGATTTCCCAGCTGAGCAGATTTTAGGAGATCCAAGTGTAGGTGTTCAGACCAGAAGAAAGCTAAACTTGGGTGCTCAGTTCAGCTGTTATGTGTCTCTGATAGAACCCAAAAATATCCTTGAAGCTCTTGAAGATCCAAACTGGATTGTAGCTATGCAAGAGGAACTCAACCAGTTTGCAAGACAAGAAGTTTGGACTCTAGTGGAGAGGCCCAAACATCAGAAGGTCATAGGCACTAAATGGGTCTTCAAGAACAAGAAGGATGAAAATGATGTTGTGGTAAGAAACAAGGAAGGCTAGTAGCCCAGGGGTATTCACAGTCAGAGGGGATTGACTATGATGACACATTTATTCATGTGGCAAGACTAGAAGCCATCAGATTGTTTCTTGCCTATGTTGTTTTCAAAGGGTTCAAAGTATATCAGATGGATGTCAAGTCAGCTTTTCTGAATGGAATCCTGGCTGAAGAGGTTTATGTGGAACAGCCACCAGGATTTGAGATTGAGAACAAGGTTTATAGGTTGCAGAAGGCTTTATATGGACTAAAGCAGGCACCTAGAGCTTGGTATGATACTCTATCACAGTTCCTGCTGGATAGTAGATTCAGCAAAGGAAAGATAGACAAAATCTTGTTCAGAAAAGAAGATGGAGATGATATCCTCTTGGTGCAGATCTATGTGGATGATATCATCTTTGGCTCCCCCAATAAGCAGATGTGTGATCAGTTCAGCAAACTGATGACAAGCAAGTTTGAGATGTCCATGATGGGGGAGATGACTTATTTCCTTGGACTTCAGGTGAAGCAGATGTCCAATGGAACCTTCATAAGCCAAGCTAAGTATGCCAAGAATCTGATAGAAAAGTTTGGAGTCAGTGGCAGCAGAGAAGCTAAGATTCCAATGATGGCAAACTTTTAGCATGGATCCAGATGAGGCTGGTGAGAAAGTGGATCAGACACAATATAGAGGACTTATTGGTTCTCTGCTGTATCTAACTGCCAGCAGACCTGATATCAGCTTTGCAGTAGGGGTATGTGCAAGGTTTCAGGCAAATCCTAAGAAATCTCATCTGGAAGCAGCAAAGAAGATTGTAAAGTATTTGAAGGGTACTTACAGTCTAGGCCTCTGGTACCCAGCTGATGACAACCTTCAGCTGAGTGGGTATTTAGATTCTGACTATGGAGGGTGCAAGATTGATAGGAAGTCAACTTCAGGCACATGTCAGTTTTTGGGAAGTAAGCTGATATCTTGGTTCTCCAAGAAGCAGACTTCAGTAGCTACTTCCACAACAGAGGCAGAGTACATGGCTACTGGTAGCTGCTGTTCTCAGCTGCTCTGGATCAGACAACAGCTGAGGGACTACCATGTGATCACAGAAGAGATACCCATCTTCTGTGATAGCACAAGTGCAATAGCCATTACTCAGAATCCAGTTCTCCATACCAGATGTAAGCATGTGGACATAAGACACCATTTCCTTAGAGATCATGCTGTGAAGGGAGACATCAGGATGGAGAAGATTCACATAGAGAAGCAGAGGGCAGATGTTCTGACCAAACCTTTAGCAGAGGTAAGATTCAGAGAATTAGTAGCAGAGTTAGGAATGATAGATGGAGGAGCAATTCTTTAGAAAGGGAGAAAAAGGTTTTCTAGGTGGTCAGCTGATGACCAGCTGAGGCGTAGTCTGCTGAAGTAATTAGCTGATCTAGTATGTCTTCTTACTCTTTCCTGTCCTATCCCTATCTTGTTATTTCTAACTTGATTCAGGTATAAGTCATGAGAGTCAGACAAGACCAATTCACTTCAGCTGATCCATGTCAGCTGACATTAAAGACCCAGATGAGCAAAAAAGATTTTATAAAAGATTCTTCTTATCAGCTGATATTGCCACGTCAGCTATCGATAAGTATACTTCTTTCATGTTTTTAAATATTTTCTTGAAAATTAAAATTTTTTAAAAAAAATCACTAATAAATCCCCAATTTCTAAAATTAATTTTTAGAAAATTGGCAATCAAATCTTTTCTCTTACGAAAATTTGGGAATTTATTACATTTTCCAAAATAAAGTGTCAGTGGTAATTAATTTCTCACCGCCCAAAATTCATCTCTAAAGTTTTTCATCATTACTTTTTTTCCAAAAGGCGGAACTTTTGGCGGCCAAAACCTTTTTGAAAACCTGACACTTACGCATCACCCCCAAAACTCACACAGGTCATCTAATCTGGACCTTTGATTTGTGTGATGCAATATACAAATCTACGATAAAAAATGATTGGTTTTAATTTTGGAAAAACTGCTCATCTTCCTCGATTCATATAAATACTCTTTAACCTCTTTTCTAAAAAAAATTTTGCTCCGAAATCTCTCTATCTTCTATACTTCTGTGTCTACAATCTTTCTTCGTTTTGCTAATATCTGTGTTGAAGTTATGGATAACAAAGCTCTGAAAAAGATGTTCAAGAAGAAGATGTATGCCGAGATGTGTGTTGATTACGACACAACAAGGGTTCCAGAGATTCGAGAGATAATAAACCTCCGAACCTTCATATCCATGACGCCGCCTGATCACAAGACTTTGAACTTCTATGCTTTTCAGTTTCTACTCAAAGCCCGGTTTAGCCCTAACACCATTGGTTCTTTGGTTGATGGGGAAACAGTCATTTTGTCCAAGGATGTCGCTGCTCAGATTTTTGGTTTATCAACCTCTGGTGTCCAACCCCACACATATAAAGAAGCTGATTATCTGACTACCTTACAAATTATGGCAAGAAAGAGTCATATGAGCACCACCACTAATCTAAAGAAGCATATGCTGAGGAGGAGGTTTAGGTTTCTAATGGATATCATGACCAAAGTTATTCTGGCAGAACAGGGAAGTTTGGATAATGTGACCAAACTTCGCCTAAGCGTGGCTCGCACGATACTGGATGGAGTTCAAGCAGACTGGGTGAGTCTGCTGTGGTTTCGCTTGGAGCAGGAGTCAAATCGATGTGCTGTTGATATTGTGAATGGTCAGCAGATTTACAGGCTGACATCCAAATGTTCTATGGCCACCAAGATCTCTATAATCTTGAATCACCTTGCCAGAACATGAGTGGGACGAAGAATGGGTTGTTGATTACAATCATACCAAGTTCCTTAGGGGAAGTAATTTGGATGTAATTGGGCCAACTGATTCAGATTCGGCAGCTGATCCAGCAGTTGTTGCCCCTGGTCCTTCTGCTGGTCCTGGTAAGAAGCAGAAGAGGAAGGCTTCAAAGCCTGCTGGAGAGAGTAAGAAGAAGAAGTCCAAGAGGGACATTACTCCAGTTCAGAGGAAACTTTCCTTTGACTCAGCTGATGAAGATGACAATGTTCCCTTGAGCAGCCTGAAGAAGAAGTCTTCAGCTGAAAAGCCTACTCTGCTGGTTGATGAGCCCTCTGATGCAGAAGAGGAACAAGCAGAGGACGAATCAGTTGAGGAAGCTGGTTCAGAGAAAGTGTCTGCTTCTGAATCTGATGGAGGAGAAGAGGAGTCAGATGAGGAGGAGTCAACAGAGTCGTCGGTTGCTGAGACTGAAGTGATTCAGTCATCTGAAGAGGCATCCCCAACAGGCACACCAATAGTTACATCACCTATCAGGTCAGCCCAACCTACTCCTTTATCTGATCCCCCACAAACATACTCACATTCCCCTTCACACCATGAATCCCCAAAATCCCAAACCTCTACACATTTCATACCCCCAACTGACCCCTCACCATCACAATTCCAAGCTGGCAATGAACCAGAGGAGGTAGCTGCCTCTGGTGAGCCTTCAGCTGACCCCCAACCCTCTCATCCTGAACCTATTGACCTAGAAACCCCCAACTCCCCCACCGAAATGGTCCAACAAGCTCGTTTATCTCACCTTTGTTCAAAAGGGCCTCTTGAACGAGGGATGATCTTTACTGCCCTAGCCCACATCACCCTATACATCCCAGAGCTAAACTCTTTCCCAGCCTACCAAGACATACTAGCCGATGGCCTTGCTTGGGCTCAGGTGAGAGAGGGCCCCGTGACATTTTTCTTAGAACTGGTGAAGGAAATGGGTGAAGCTGCCTTCACCGAGTGGGAAGAAATCCTGATGGATGCCTTGGAGGTTAAGGCACCATCCCAGCAGACTACGCCTGAAGGACTCCAGCAGGTAGCTAGAGCTTTGCTGCTCAAAGATGGGGTTGCGCTGGATTTCCCAGAAACAGCGGTGTCAGAGTTCATTCCTCCAGCAGCAAACTTCGAGATCAACCCAGCTGATCAGGTGACTCCTGATATCCTTGATAGATTAAAAGATTATTTTGATGATCATATCAGGGAAGTCAAAACCACTCTACTGGCTGCCAAGTCTGCTGCCCCCTCAATGATTGAATAGCATGTCCACCAAGTGTTGCTGGATCATCGGAACAAGCTGCGAGATGCTCTTGAGGACAGCTTGTATGTTACCAGGAAGGAACTTTTCCACACTCGCCAAAGGTTCAAAGATACTGCCAAGGCATTCCTCGATGATGCTTCTGCCTCTCTCTCTGCTGAATCTGATAGGATCAGGCTGATGACTGAAAATCTGTAAAAATAAGTTGCTGAGTGCAAAGATGGTCAGGAGGACCTTAAAGTTGTTGTTGATAAGGTTCCCACTTCCCTACCCTCTTCATCTGTTGTTGATGATATCAAAAAGGGGGAATAGAAGAACTCAGCAGATATCGCTGCTCTGCAAGTTGAGACTGCCTCCTTGAAAGCCGAGATGGAATCCTTGAAGGCACTGCTAATGGAAAATAGTGGTGTTCTGTCTGCCATGATTCAGAATGTAGAAGAGTATGTTAATACTCGAAATCAGGCACAGCAAAGGGCTCAGATGATGAGAGATCAGAGGATGGTTGAGGTTTTCCAGAGACAAGAGGTGGTAGCTGAGGAAAGAGAGAAGAAGAAGTGTATCATGAATACTGAGCTCTCGATGAGCAGCTTGCGAAAGAATTGCAACTAGCAGAGAAGGAGACCCCAGAAGAGAAAAACAAGAGACATGAGTGGGAGATGAATGATGAGCTGGAGAGACGTTATCAGAGGAAGCTGAAGAAACAAGGGAAGATGAGTTCTCAGGGTAGCAAATCAAAGGCTGGAAAGTATGTTCGTGACCCAAATGAACCCCTGGTTGACGGACTTATTGACTGGTTTTGTAAGGACCTGCCAGCTGAGCTTGTGGATCTCTGGGGGACGATTAAAGCAAGGCTCATGATTCATTTCTATGTTCTCAGAGGAGAAGATACCAGAGGAGAAAGGGAGAAGAACACAGAATTCAGGGATTGGCTAAAGGAGACCTTTCCAATCTTCTATAAGGCAATCACTGAAGTTATGCTGAAGGTGGACGTTCAGCCGGAACTGCCTGAGATAGAGTACTTTCTCACTCCATCTGATGATAGTGGGAAGATTGACTGGATAGAAATCAGGAAGATATGGTTGCAGATGGTGACCTGTTTCTTTCCAGATCTTCCAGAAAACTCTATTGCTGCTCTGAAGAATATTGAGAAGAGGTTCCTCGACTGGATGCAAGTGCCTATTGACAGCAGAAGACCACTTGTGTAATAGTCCAGCTGAGTCAGCTGAGGTTAGAGTACTTATCTTCTATAACTCTTCTCTTATTTAATGAAGTTTTTACTATTCCAGACAACTTCTTTGTTGTCAGCTGCATTTACTTTTCTGTCTAATGGATCTTAACTAAAGATCTTCTTTTTTGTCCTATTGATCTTGATTTAATATGCTTATCTCTTGAGATCAGCTGAGTTGGTTTTGATATCATAAAAAAGGGGGAACTTGTTAGGATATTCCTGTTAGGTGTTTTGATGATATGATAAACCAATCAGCTTGTAATAGGACCAGCTGAACCTGTTAGTCAGCTGATGAGTGGTTAGGATTAGATAGGTTCTTGTAAGGGGGAATCAACCTTGCTGCCTAGAAGATCCGAAGCTATCATGGAGAAGAAGACTTAGCCGTTTCTAGAAGACAGAAGATTTGAGCAGCTGACACTGGAGTACTAAGAGTAGAATATCAGAAGAGACAGATCAGCTGATATCAGTAGATCAGCTGATCAGTTGAGCACGTCGCAGACAAGACAAGGACCAAGGATCAAGAGTTTCCAGACGAGGTCCAGAAAGATCAGTTGAGGTGCACACCAGCAGACCTGCACATCAGCTGAGGTCCAAGTACCAGCAGACCGTACACCAGCTGAGGAGACAGATCAGCTTAAGTCTTGTGCTATGCCCAGATTCTACGGAATCATTTTCAAGGGTTGACTTGCGACAAAAGAAGAAAGATTCCCAGAATAGAAGATCAATCAATCAAGGGGACAAACCTGATTGATTGTGAATCGCGAAGATTGACGGGAATCAAGAAGGAGATTCAATCAATCTCAATGATTGATTGAATACGAGATTATAGGATCTCAGATTTCTAGTCTATCTCAACGGCTAGTTATTTGACCCTATAAATTAGAGTAACAGTGATGATTTCAGTATTGGATTTTACACGCACTTTAAGCTTGTCTTAACTCTGTCAAAATCATTACTCGCACTCAACACCTTTCATTAATACTTATCTTTTGTAAGCTTTGTAGAAGCTGTTAGAAGTCGATAGTTGTTTAAGCTTTGACTGATTGTAAGAGAGTAGTACTCTCGAAGTTTGTGAGTGAGTGAGTGAGTGAGTGAAGTTAGTGGAGAGCCCCACAATTCCAATTGGATTGTGGAGAGTGGAGTAGGACCTTTAGTCCGAACCACTATAAATCCTTTGTGTCTCGCGTCTTTATTTACTGTTCTTTACTTGTGCACATCACCTAAAACTGATTTTCCTTAAAACGTTTCCACACAAATTTACATAGCGCACAACTTTCAAATTCAGACTATCTCAAGTAGTCTAGTGTTTTTGAAATAAGCCAAAAATTAGAAAAAGGTTTTAAATCCCTACAAGTCTATTCAAACCCCCCCCCCCCCTCTAGACTTGTCTAAGGGTATTCTTACTTTAAAACCTGCCTTTGGGACCAACAATTTTATCAGATGTTTTATGGATTTTAATTCCATGTATAACGTCACGGGTTGCTAACTGAACGGTAGAGTACTCGACTTTTAAGTGCGGATAGAATCTTTTACACATTTGGATGAAGTGACGAATTTGGCTTCTAGTGGCAACACGCCTGGTCCCACTTTTGGGGTCAAATCAATATGTTCTAAGAATAAATATTTGAGTATCAATCTCATCGATCTCATACCAAATCCCATCAATCGAATCCATATTTTTCATGTCAAATTTGGAATTCAACATATTCTTTATGGACTTTACCATTTTATCATTACTACCAATGATTAATATGTCATCTACATAAAGACACATGATTATGAATCCATCTTTAGTGTCTTTTATATAAACACATCATTTGTCACATTCGTTAATGTGAAATCCATGTTCTAACATGTTATTGTCAAATTTCTCATGTCATTGGTTCAACCTCAACATCATCTACATCTTCATCAATTATAGTGTTTTCATGGCTAGAGTTTGCAAAACTAGGATTTGCATGCACTTTAGAAGTACTGGCCTCATTGTTTATTTCAACATTTGTCTTGCATGGAAATATATGCTCAAAAAATGAGGTATTTCTTGATTCCATGATCGTATTCTTATGTATATCATCAATTTGATATTCATACACAAGAGACCGATAGGCACTATTGTTATGCTCATATCCAATAAATATACAATCAACAGTCTTAGGGCCTATTTTTACTTTCTTAGGTGGTGAAATTGCAACCTTTGCAAGACACCCCTATACTTTTAAGTATTTATAGGATGGTGCTCGACTATGTCATAATTCATATGGACTTTTATCAACTTACTTACGTGGTATCTTATTTAAAAGATAATTTGCAGTCAACACTGCTTCACCCCACATATTCTGAGGAAGCCCAGAATCTAGTAACATTGCATTCATCATTTCTTTCAATGTTCTATTTATTCGTTCCGCGATACCATTTTTTAGGTGAATAAGGTGCGGTAGATTCATGCTTAATTTCGTGGGACTTGACAACAGACCCGACTAATTTTGTAGATCATTGTTGTGTTCCTTAAGGGGGATCGGATGGATTTGAGTAGGCAATAATGCTGGAGTCAAAGTCAAGGACTTGGGACTTGAAAAATTTACCTTGAAAGGGTTATGCCTTTATTCTACAAGATGTTCAAATTACTCCTGAAATCACGCGTTATCTTTTTCTATTTCATTTTTGCTTGTTTATGAGGGACAATGTATTGTTATTTTTCTAAAGACATGGTTATTAGTAGCATTAATGATGTATGTTATGGTACCGGATATATAATTAATGGCTTTATGGTTTTGGATTGTGAAAGAACATCTTTTAATTATTATAAGTTTAGTTCGTATCCACTGAATGCTTGTTCTTCTAGTACTACTTGTGTAAATGACATGATTTGGCATACTAGACTAGGTCATTTTTTAGCAAGATATGATGAACAGACTTGTGATAGAAGGATTGTTGAATCTGGTATCAAAGTCAAGTTATCCAAATGTGAATATTATCTTGCCGGTTAAATGACTCAAAACCATTTGAAAAGCTATTAGAGTGAATTTTCATTGCTATCAATCCTTTTTTGGCATATGAGTTCCTGTTGAAAATAAGCGCACAACATGGCACTTCCTGTTTCATTAAATTTAATGATGGCGATTCATGTTTTGAATATGTCTATTTGATTTCTCACAAGTCTAAAGCATTAAATGTTTTTTATGTTTACTTAAACTAGTTAAATATCAAAAGGACATAAATATCAAAGTTGAGAAAATTGATAGATGATGTGAAAGTCTTTCTGAACAATTCGAAGAATTGTGTAATGAAATGGGATTGTCTGACAATTAACTATCCTTTATACACATCAATAGAATGGTGTTGCCAAAAGAAAGTATAAGACATTGTTAGAAATGTTAATATTCATGATGGCACAAGCTACATTATCTTTCATTTTGGAGAGATACATTGTTTACTGCAGCTTATGTGCTAATTAAGGGTCTTCTAAGTCTATTGCTTCAACTCCATATGGAATTTGGACAATTAGAAAACCTATTTCACGAGTGACCTTAGAACATGGGATCTGCAACTTTCATATGTGATTTTTCAAGTCAGTGTGGAAAGTTGAATCCTAGTAGTGAAGAGGATATCTTTATAAGATACTGTGAAAATTCTATGGGATATGTGTTCATAGGAGATCAAGTGGAAGCATGACTAATATGGAATCTCATAATGCATATTTTCTGGAATTAGAGTTTCCTGATAAGGGTAGCATTGAAACTCACTTGGTGGCAAAAGGATATACTCTACAAAAGGGTAAAACATGTTCGCCTATAGTGAAATGTGCCTCAAATTCATATACTTCTAGCTATAGTAGCTAGTATGGGATTAGAATTACATCAAATGGACGTTAAACCTATTTTTCTCAATGGAGAATTAGAAGATGAATCTACATGGTGCGAACTGCAGGATTTATTCTTCAAGAGCAAGAGGATAAATTTTATACATTGAAAAGTCGATTTATGGACTCTAGGAATTCTCGAGACAGCGGCACTTGAGATTTCACTCGATGCTTATCTCATTCGACTTTGTTATGATAAATGAAGACCACTATGTGACTGTAAAATGTTCTAAAAAATCTTTTGTGATTCTCTCTCTGTATGTGGATGACATACTGTTAGCTGGAAATAATAGAGAGTATTTTAAAATGAAAGACAAGGGTGGGGCAGTGTACATACTTGGTGGTAAGATCCATGTGGATTGTTCAAATAAATGTTGAAGTTTCTGAAAGAGACTTAGTTCAAGAAAGTCTTAGAACATTCTAAGATGGATACCTGCAAGCCACTGGATACTTCTATTGTAATGGTGAGTGTTTGAGTCAAGATGTGTGTCCCGAGACTCAAGAAGAGGAGAAAAAAATGTCCAAAATTCCATACGCAAATAAATATGGAAGTCTGATATATTGTGTACACAATCAGACATCTATTATGTCATTGGTCTAGCTAGAAGATATCATTGATATCCTGGGAAAAGACAATGGATGACAGTGAAGATGATTTTCAAATATCTAAAAGGGACTACAGATTGTTTCCTTTACTGTCAAGGAAATCAAATGACACTGAATGAGAATACAGATTTGGACTGGAGTGGTGATTTAGTTGAAACGAAAATTATTTTCAAGTTAAGTCTTCTTGCTCAACGATGGAAGAATCTCATTGTGTAGAAAGAAATTAAACTTATATAGCACTGTCCACATCGAAAGCTGAGCTCTGTGGCATGTGTTTTCTGCAGTACAAGAAATATTTTCGATTGAATAGATTCCTAAAATATTTGGAGGTTACCAACACCCTAGTGGGAGTTGTGTCGATTCATTGTAATGATTAAGCAGTCATATCTTGCACAAGAAATGCCAAATATTTAAGAAGAACGAAATATATCGATACAAAGTGCAATTTTTTTAGAGATTTAATCTATATAAATAAAGTGATTCTAAGATAAATTTCTAGTCGGTGAATGTTGACAGATCCTTAGATCAAACCAATTCTCAATTATATGTTTATGGCACAAGTTAGAGGTTTGAGTTTGAATAGGATTTAATGCAATTCGATTAGAATGTTGAAGGATGTTAATTGAAAGTTTAAATTGTAAATGTCATTGTTTTATTAATTGAAAGTATAAATTGTAACTGTCATTGTGATATGTTCATATATAATAGTATGTCAACAAGTTGTAATTGGCTCTTTCATATGGACAATCGCCTCTAACTAAATGGTCGTTCAGACATGAGATTATAAAAATCTATATAATCGAAATAGATCTTAACCACGAATCTACCTAACTTGTTATAAAGCTGAATTTTACAGGTATCATATATATATGTGGGTGGATATCTGGGTTAAGTGTATAGAATGCACTTGATTTGTAAATTTTACACGATGTCAAATTCATATAAGACATACGCTCATTGCATTGGAAGTTAAAGATATTGTGACATGTGTTTACTGAGAAACATGTGCTTTTAACCCTAAAAGAAAATGAGAAAAATATTCATATTTTATCATTAAGTATGAGTCCTTATTATACTTACCCTTAGGACTTTCTCCTATATTTCTAAGGCTACACTTTATTATTAGTGTTTCAGCATATTACCAATAGCTGTGAAAATAAGAGCGATGTTGTGCATGTCTAGGAAAGTAGCTACAGTGAGAGTCTGTAGATATTTAGTGAGAAAGCAAGAATATCTTTGTTTAACACACTCTATTGGTGATTCATTGACTAGTCAATCAAGCTATGTGCTTGATTATGAATACATTAAGTTCCACAAAATATGATGAATATGCTCTGTTTTGAGGGATTCAATAGAGATATTTCAACATGTGTTAAATATTTGAGAGTTCTGGGGTATAACGAGCTGACAAAGTATCCAAGTTGTTCTGATTGAAATGTTATATACTCCTAACAGATGTATAGCATAGAAACATATGCACTCATGGATCACACGAGATATTATCTGAATAAGAAAGTGGTTATGAAGGAAACGTGTTAAAGACCATTAAACTTCATATGTGAGTGAGATATGTAAATAATATTTAACATTATTTGTATATATATATATATATATATATATATATATATATAATCCACATATGATATTGGATAAGGAAAAGGAGTTGAAAAGAGAAATTATGTAGGGAGTTAATCTAATAACTCTTGTATTCTACCTTTCATATTCCGAACATTCTAATTAATAGAATGAGGGTGTGGAATATATCCTATGAGAGAAACATATGTGAGGTCTTTATAAAGAGAATACAAAAACAACAGAAACAATTTTTTGAATTCTCCTCTCGGGAATTTTCCCCTCTCAAAACTATCTCACATTAACATAATCCATTCTAAGTCCTGATTGATGCCAATTCGTGAACTTGAATATACACATCATTCTGTATATCTGATTTAGAGTACGGAAAAACACGTGGATATCAACCGGTTGATCCTTTCTAATGCATTAATTGACAAATAATTAATTCATGTTTATTTATTTACAGAATTCACCGAATCCAACACATATAATGATATAAACTTCATATTATAAAACTGATCCACTTACATTTTACGTCAACAAAATATTTATTTTATCCATAAATTATTAATATTTTTTTAAACTCGTATAACAAGTTTTGAACATCTAAAATTGAATGGATGAAGAGAAGTATATTATACTCACACGTTCCTCTATTTGTTTCAATTTGTAATGGAAACAAGCATTAATGTAAATAATTACTATAGATGTATAAAAAAATTTATTATACATTAACCAAAATAGGTATAAGCAATGTCCTGAACAAGAGTGAATACAACCCCTATAAGAGCAACTCCAACGGTTTGCGGAGTAGCGCAGAGTTCGCACTACTCTATCGCAGAATTTGTAATTCATCTCCAACAGTTCGCGCTACATTCTGCGCTACATATATTTATTAATTTTTTATTATATTCCTTTTTATATTAATTTAAACTTAATAATTACATAATTTTATTATTATTTTATACTATTAATTTTTAAATAATATAAGTTATTTCAATTTAAAAATAATATATTAATTATAGAATAAAATTAAATTTAATAACATGATACAATCATACATATTAATTTAAATTTCATAATACAATTATGATAATATAATGATAAAATCATACATAATAGAAAACATAAAAAATTACATTTAATTATTCAATTTAAAAATATTACAATTAATTAATTATTCATCCTAAAAATATTACTCCCTCCGTCCCAGAGGTGTTTTCACCTCTGGGATGACACAACTTTTAAGAAAAATAGAGTGTTGTGTAAAGTTATATTATTAAAATAATGAGATTAGTTGGATTGTGAGGATAAAGTTAAAGTAATAATTTCCATTTATAGGGTGTGAAAACAATTGTGGGACAGACGAAAAAGGAAAGTGTGAAAATAATTATGGGACGGAGGGAGTATAATTTAAGTGTTAAACCTAAAAGTAGTACAATTTAAATCTAAAAGTATCACAATTTAAACCTAAAAGTATATAAAATATAATATAAACAAAAATTTAAAAAAAAAAAAAAAATGCTAGAGCTGTGAACAGTGTCGGATCAGCGCGGCACTGTTCAATTACATTGGAGTAGCGCTAAAGCTAGCGCAGCATTGGAGGAAAACTGCCATCTCCAACCCTGCGCCTAAAAGCATTACAAATTCTTTTAGGGTCCGTTTGGTAGTTAAGATGGGAAAATGGGCCAAGACGGGCCTTGAGAAACGTTTTAGCAATAAGGTCAAGATAAGATTTATTGTTGTTGTTTGGTAGGATGCAATTAAAAAGGTATGAATTGTAATAATTTGTTTGGTAGATAAAATTATCTCACAGAAAAACATTAAAAATACAATATTACCATTTGATTAAATCTTTTGAATCTCAGAAAATCTGTAAAAATCTACAGCAGAAATATACAATGATCACAAAAATAGAAGAACAATTCAACACAAGAAATATATACTAATCACAAAAATAGAATAACAATTCAACAATTCAATACAAAAATTGAAAATGAAAAATCCTGAAATTGAAAATAGTTAGTCGGACCATTACCGGACCTGTAACATAAACTGAAGCTCCGTCGGGATTTGCCCAACACCTGTTTTCATCGTCGTGAAGCCCTTTCCGCCGCTGATCTATGAAAACTCCATTAATGGAAACTCATCATCAAATTCGCCTGAATCAATGGAAACTCCATCAAACCCCATTGTCTGAATAAATGGAAACTCCACCGCCTGAATCAATGGAAACTCCATTGAACCCCAGCGCTTGGATCTGTGGGAACTCCACCATAACCTTCACCGAGAGAAAAACATCGGCGCTTTCTTCATTTTCGCCGAGGAAAGAGAGAGGGGGGGGGGGGGAGAGAGAGATCGAAGCCTACCTGGGTGCCGGGGGTTTCATCGTCACAGAGGAGAGAGGGGGAGGGAGGGGAAGAAAGAGAGAGGGTCTACCTGGATTTACAAAAAATTCGTCTGAAAATGTATCGTGGGCAAAGGGCGCGATGGGGTTATTGAAGAAAAACAATGATTTTCAAGATTTAATTCTACGGGCCAAACAATTTCTCGGGCCCCGTTAAAATGATTTTATGGCTATCAAACGTCAGTAATTCCCAGAATCCCTTTTTTTCAGGAGCTTGTCAGACTTACCAAACGCATCCTTAGGATTTAAGTTTCAATTCTCCTAACAACTCAATCACAATTAACAACTAAGAATTATTCTTGGATTATACACTCAATAAGATATAAATTAGAAAACTTGTTCTCTTTTAACCGTAATTAGTTCCAAATTCTCGTTTGTAGTTCTTTTATAATCTTTCTCCTCGTAACTCCTCATTCCTAAACAACTTTACATTTCTCGCTTTCCATAGCAACCAAGTGTCACATTCTCAAATATTTATTGTCACAATTTTGCCATCCTTACCTCTCAGAAGGCGTAGATTTTCTACATTTGAGGATGTGTATACTAATATAGATGTACAAATAATGTGATAAAGAGAGAAGTGAATATATATATACACACTTTTTCTCCTTTCTCGGTCAACTAAAAGTATACACATTTTTCTTATTCGTTCGTCAACTCTAAGTATGCATTTTTTATGAAAATCATCACATTATTATCATTTTTATAAATAATTATTTTATTTATAAGTGGATTCTACGATACACTTTTTTTTTTTTAATATTTGTGTCCAGTAGAAAGTACATACTTTCACAAGATGAAAGATCTATATAAAATATAGAGGGACGTGTGAAAATCATAATACAGAAAATGTAGAGGGAGGGAGTATTTCAGTCGCACTCGTACTGTGCTCTTTGCCAGCTCATCACCAAGCTTCAATTAATAGCTTACTAGGAGTTGGTTTGAACATAATCTTTGTGTTCTCATTTGTGAAGTGCAGAATCCGAAAATTTATGATAGATATCGGGCAAAACCAGATAACGAGTTTTTCTGTTCTCTTTTAATTTTTAAATTATTCAATTAGATTTTGATAAATATATATATATTAATTATACCATATTATTTATTTCTATTGAATAATATTAATTGATCAATATTAATACAGTATCAATGATTGGTTTGATGGTTATTTGAGAATTTGGGATAGTCCGTCAGAGCGTGATACTATATCATTAAGAAAAGTTAATGTAGGAGTATTTATTTAGACAAAGTATAATATAATACACGTTGGTACATAGAAATAATAATATAATTATTGCAAATGTAATAATAATACATAAAAAAATGTAAACAGTAAATTAAAATAATAATGAATTTCCTATTTATATATTCAACAATGGACATGTGATTATATCCATACTAATATAATAAAACTGCTATTTTAAATTGCACATTCAACTCTTATTTCATTCTATTTTAAATTGCACATTCAACTCTTATTTCATTATTACAAAATCACAAAACAATCGTACAATACGATTCATCCCAATTTAAATATCCAAATATTTCGTTAAAACATTCACCCAAAGTCACTAAAACATTTCCAAAAATAATTTGAAAACCATCACTAAAAGCAACCAACTAAAGTCCCCAAAAGAGCAAAAAAACCTAACCACGTGGCAGATTAATCAACCGACCAAGGTCGTATTTTTCAACGTTATAGCTCACCCACCATTTCCACGTGGCACTTTAATCCTTACACAACTCTAATTCCAAAATTTCTGCCTTCCCTCCATAAATATTGCATTCAACTAAATCATAAACAAACCTCAAAATGAATCTCATTTTTCAGTCACTTCTCCACTAATTTTCACTTCTCAATAAAATGGTTCGTTTCTCTTATATTTTTCACGTATTTTGGGCATTGTTTTTTCCGCTATTCGGACCAGCCTTGGCGGGTAGGATCGACCCGGCTTCGAGGTTGGTAGCAGGTGAAAATCGGGCATGGGTTTCGGCTAACGGAACCTTTGCTTTCGGGTTTAGCCCGGTTAGGTGGAGAAAGGACCAGTTTCAGTTGGGGATATGGTTTGCTCAACTTCCTGGCGATCCGACTCTTGTTTGGTCACCTGATATGTAAGTATCATTGCGCCTTTTTTTTTTTTTTTTTCCAGTAACTTTTTTATTTTTCAATTCTTGTTTTAGCAATTTTTACTAAAATTCATTTGTATATGCGTGACTTGATCCATGCTATATTATGAAGTATGATTTTTTATTTTTATTTTTTGCCATCGTAGCAATATCCACGTACAATAAGAAAAATATTTTGAGAATATACACAAGTCTTACATTAAAATATTAATTAAACGAGGAGAGATTAGTTTATAATTAAGTCCAATAAATTACTTTTTCTATAATTGATTTATTTTAGGATGAAACCTCCTTAGAAAAGTTACTAATCATCTTTATATATTGAGTTTGCTTTATTAGGTATATCTTGATTAATTTTAAAAAATACTTAATTAAATATAAGAGTAACTATATTTTTACAGAAAATCGTGTTTTTGAGTATCAATTTACTTAATTAATTGTTTGTATGCATTACAACATAATCGGTGTACATATAAATTATAAGTTTAGTTCATCTATAGTCATATAGTTATTATGGTACATATTAATACTATCTGTATTACACACGACACAATTAATATTTTTAAAAATGAAATACTATTTTCTAAAACGGAATGTTAAACTCATTCATAAATCCAGAACATCAATTTGTATAATCAGAATAATATTTGAGAGGATAAGATTATATTTTATGTGAATAAATAAATTTTATTTTTTAAATTAAATATACCTTTATTAATCGTAGTAATTAATATTAGTGAGTGGTGCATATTTATCCATAATACTTCATTATTTTTAATTGATATAAGTATCAAATATCAATCATTATCAAATTGTAGAAAGAAAGAAAGAAACTACCAAAGAAAAAAAAAAACCAAGGCTTTACAAAATTAAAGCTTTCTAAATTATACTTAGAGCATTATTTTGGGCAACCATTCATTTTTGTCTGCATAATCTTATATAGTAATTCTCCAGTACACAAAGGCGCAACCCTTGAATTCCAATCCAACGGCAACCTCGTACTCATCGACGGCGGGGCCACCGTCTGGACCTCCAACTCCTCCACTCCCTCCGCCGAATCCGCCGTCATGTCCGAGAACGGCAACTTCATCCTCTACGGCCCCGATCAACTCATCGCGTGGCAGAGCTTCTCTCACCCGTCCGATACTCTCTTGCCTGGCCAGCCACTGACCGTTTCCCTCGAGCTCAAGTCACCACAATTCGCATCCCACGGCGGATATTACACGCTCAAAATGCTGCAAAAGCCGACGTCGCTCAGCCTGGCTCTGACATACAACTTGGCGGAGGCGGCGGCGTCGCCGGAGTCCATATCGAACCTCTCCTACTGGAAGGGGCCCGACATATCTAACGTGACGGGGGACGTCGTGGCGGTCATGGACGAGGGGGGTAGTTTCGGGATTGTGTATGGATCATCGTCGGATGGGGCTGTTTTTGTGTACAAGAATGATAATGATAGTGATACTTTATCCTCTGCCACGAACAGGACAAGTAGTGTCACCTCCTCTGTTTTCAGGAGACTGATTCTTGAGGCCAACGGGAATTTACGGTTATATCGATGGGACAACGATGTCAACGGGTCGAGACAGTGGGTCGCCGAGTGGGCGGCCGTGTCGAACCCGTGTAACATCGCCGGTATTTGTGGCAATGGGATATGTTTCTTGGATCGGAGTCGAACGAATGCATCGTGTTCGTGTTTGCCAGGTACACTCGGGCATATGAATTTTTAAAATTTTCCAATATATATATATATATATGAAGTCCTTTTATTTAGATTTAACTTAGAGTAGATTTTATATGAAAATGATTTATGATAAGATTTCATGAAATTATTTTAAAGTATCAAATATTTGGTAAGTGTATTAAATGTTAATCATGAGTATCAAAAGTTAGAGTCAATAAAATTTATGACTGTTATAACATAATATTATTGACTCAGTTTTTTTATACTTCGGATGAGATTTTTTATACACCTGATCAAATATTTGATACTTTAAAATTAGTTCATAATAAGCTTATAAAAACCATTTTTGTATAAAACTTTAGCAATAACAAGTTTATAAGAGTGGGCGTCTTTACAATGCAATGAATTTTGTCTTTCTTAAAATTAAATTCTAGACCTGGCCCTGCAGGAACGGATATTGATAAAGATGAGAATGGTATTAATGCACGGTGTATGGGGAATTCATCTGTGACGGGAAAATGTGGTCCCAATCACGAGAGTTTAAATTCTCAAATCAAGATTTCAGCAGTTCCACAGACAAATTATTACTTTTCAGATTCATCAGTAATAGCGAATTACAGTGATATTGAGACTGTATCAAAGTGTGGAGATGCTTGTTTATCAGATTGTGAGTGTGTTGCTTCAGTTTATGGTCTTAACGAGGAGAAACCATATTGTTGGGTTTTGAGGAATTTGGAGTTTGGAGGGTACGAGGATACAGGTTCGACTATGTTTGTGAAGGTTGAACCGAGCCAAGGGACAAAGAGAGAAGGCGACGATTCTTCAGAAGGGTTTAGTAAGAAGAAGCAGATGTTGGTGCTTCCTATTGTTTTGAGCATGACTCTTTTAATAGGCCTACTTGCTTCGTTATTGTATATATATGTTCATAAGAAGAGAACTTTAAAGAGAGCTCTTGAGAGTTCTTTGATTGTGTCGGGAGCACCGGTGAAATTCAACTATCGAGACTTACAAAACAAGACTTGTAACTTCTCAGAGTTGTTAGGAATAGGTAACCTATATCAAATTTCAAAGTGCATAAAACACAATAATAATTGTTGTGTTGTGAAACGCCATTGTTTTACAGTGTAACAATCATTGTTGTATTATATCTATTTTATAGGATATGTACCCATCAAATATGACATAATATGATTCTTGAATTATTGTTAACATATTTCTTTTTAAAATTTTGATAGGTGGGTTTGGAAGCGTGTACAAGGGATGCTTGAGCGACGGAACGTTGATCGCGGTGAAAAAGCTTGATCGAGTTTTACCCCATGGGGAGAAAGAGTTTGTTACAGAGGTGAACACTATTAGCTCGATGCATCATATGAACTTGGTTCGATTGTGTGGGTACTGCTCTGAGGGTACACAAAGGTGTGCATCTAATAGTAATATCATATATAGTGTGTAATGTGATCAAACTTTTATGATTTAATTGTACTAAATTTGATCTAAAATGGTCAGGCTCCTAGTCTATGAGTTCATGAAGAATATGTCACTGGATAAGTGGATATTCACTTCAAAGAGTTATCGAGAGGCGAACAATATAGTGCTCGATTGGCAAACTCGTTTTCGTATAGCGATTGGTACAGCACAGGGGATATCATACTTCCACGAGCAATGTCGTAATAGAATTATACATTGTGATATCAAGCCCGAAAACATACTTTTGGACGAGCATTTTTGTCCTAAAGTATCAGATTTTGGGCTTGCTAAGTTGATGGGAAGGGAAGCATCACGTGTGGTTACGATGGTTAGAGGAACACGAGGGTACCTGGCCCCCGAATGGATTAGCAATCGTCCGATTACTGTAAAAGCTGATGTTTATAGTTATGGAATGCTATTGTTCGAGATAATTGGTGGAAGGAGAAATCTTGATATGACTTATGATGCAGAAGACTTCTTCTTTCCTGGTTGGGCTTTCAAGGTATTCTCACGTAAATTGTTCCCTTCTATTAAATTTCTTGTAAATAAATTTAGAAATAGATGGATACATGATAAAATAATGAGTGAAAATACAAAAAAAAAAAAAATAGGTACCCACTCAATATGTCTATCTCGTTTCAAATTTAGTGAAAAAATAAATAAATGAAGAAGATCTATATTTGTATTCTCACTCATTCTAATCAAGCTCAAATTGGCAGCTTAGTGAAGATATTGAAAGGTTAGAGTTTATTTTTGCAGGAAATGACAAGTGGGACTTCACTAAAAGTTCCAGATAGGCGACTTGAAGGGATTGTAGATGAAGAAGAGCTAGTACGAGCTCTAAAAACAGCATTTTGGTGTATTCAGGATGATATTGCAATGAGACCTACAATGGGGGAGGTCGTGAAGATGTTAGAAGGCTCGGTGGGCGTAAACATGCCTCCGATGCCGCAAACCGTGTTAGAATTGATTGAAGAAGGATTAGATAATGTGTACAGAGCAATGAAGAGGGAGTTCAACCACTTTAGTTCATTCACCATGACTACTACTCATCAGTCATCTCATGCAACATGTAGTTATTCCACTATGTCACCAAGATAAATATATTTTATTTTTTAGGATTTTGAAATTTTTGTTTGTTGAAAAGATTAGAAGAGAGGATCAATTGATTGATATGATGTATATTGGCTATCTCATTGATGGCCTAGTTAATTCAACAAAAGGTGTATAAGGGGAATTGCTCTTGTGATACTGATAATACAAACTTAGTCTTACATACATCATGTGCATTGTGCAATTCAATTATATTTTTAAAAAAATCACCCTCGTTATTACTAAAAAGTTGCTCATGTTTATACTTAAAAGTCACTCCACATTAAATTGATATGTCAATATAAAAAGTTAATATCATTTTTAGTTATCAAACTTTACCCCGAACTTACTTTGATCATCGAGTTTCACCCTTCATCCGAAATAATCACTACACTTTTTTTTTTATTAAAAATAGTGAAATTGTTAGATGACCATCAAAGATTAACAGAGAGAACTAATAATAGGTGCAATTTATAACTAATTTCTCCTAGTTCATCCCTCATCTTTCTCCTCATTCCCAAAATCCCAATTTTCTTAATTCATCTTCAATAAGGTCTCAGATATTTAGATGCAGGTATTTTTTTTTCTTATTTCGATTCTACAAATCTTCAAACAAAGGTATGTGAATTTTCTTTTGAACTTCTTTTTGAATTTCCTATTTGCAAGCAATTATTTTCAAAGTGAAATTTCAATTATACTCCCTCCATCCCAGGGGAATTTGCACCCCTGAGATGGCACACGGTTTAAGGAAAATGTATTTTTTAAATAAAGTAGTGGTGTATGGGTAAATGTGTGGAAAGTTTTGTGAGTGTGCACGCAAATCGATGTTTCTTTTTTAAGTAGTGTGCAAATTGGTTTGGGACAAACCAAAATGGAAAGTGTGCAAATTGGTCTGGGACGGAGGGAGTACATTTTTTTATCAATTATTAACATATATCATATATGAAGATAAATTTGGTTTCAATTTCATATTCTGTTGGTCCCGAAATGAGTATAATCAGTGTATCGGGGGAATGCACTGATGTCAAATTTTCCAAAACTTCAGGAAAATACTCTTTCAAAACTCAGTCAGGAAGATCCTAAGAATGCTCACTGAACTGATGATCTCAGGGGCGGCAGGGACGAATCAGTCAGGAACCAAATAGGCTGAGTTTCAAGTGTTGTGCTCTCGGAAGCTCGGTAGAGATAACCCACCTATTGACCGCTTTAGTAGCTAGTCAACTGGATAGCTATCTCAGTAAGCTAGAGTTACATGCAGAGGTGTGCCCTTAAGTTCTACTCGTTTTAGTGTCCTGAAAACTATTTTCCATTTTGCTCAGAAATAGTTGTTAAGGCTGGTGCGTAGGTTCAGGATCCGGAGAAGTGGTTTCTCCTGATTTGTAAAATAATGTTGAATGCTCAGTTTAATATGATGACAATTATGATCCTGAACAATATTTAAATCAGCACACAGAGGGGTTTTTAACGTGGTTCAGAGATAACTAACTCCTACGTCCACGACCTAATTTAACAGGAATCAATTCTCTCCTGAGAATTGGTACTTGTGTTTTAACGTGCCAAGTGCACGAGTAGCCTCCTTCCTCTCTAAGGAAATTGACCCTTGTGTGTTTTACAAGTCTCACTCCTTCCCACCAACCAACTCACAAACTGAGGGGTTTGGCTTTCTGGATTCCAACTAAGTTTGTGATAATCCTTGCAATCTAAACAAAGCTAAAGATCAGGATTATCACTCTAAGCAAATTACATAAGGATTCCTACTACAACATTAGGAAAATTTAATTGCAGAGTGTAGCTTTGAGTATGCTTGGAATCTTGGATAATTTAGTGCTTGGAAATTTCCCGTAACCTTGAATGAGGGTAAGGCCTTCTACATTTATAGGGAGATTCAAATAGATTTGTTAAAGGAGATCTTTTCAAATCTTTCTATATTAGGTAGGTGCATGCAGACTTGTACTTGTTTAACTTTTCACCATACTTAAATGGGAAATTCTCTGATCCGCCGCCTGCAAGTCTGAGGAACATTAAATGCAGCGCAGTCTCTGTACATATGTGTCAACACCTTACTGGTTATTCTTCAAACGGTTAGTTCATTGATGCGACTTTATCCTTCATCGTACCATTAAGACTCTGAGTATCTCGTACTTAACTCAGGTTTAATGTTGTCTTTATTCGGAGACGCTACACTCCTTTTGTCCTCAGTTGACTAGCATTAATGTTAAGTCCCCATTGCATCAGTAACCTTTTCCTCAGGATTTATAAAGTATCAGTATGAGAGATCCTTAACCTGATTACTTAGGTTACATCCGCCTGCACTGACTGGGTTCTGTCCTGAGCATGCTTAGATTGCTCAGTAGAAACACCGTCAGTGGTAACCTTCAGGATTGTCTTCCTCCGTCTTCAGGACCGATCTTCAGGTAGCAGCTTCAGGTCAGATATCTCGAATTATCTTCAGTGTGAACTCTGACCTTCATGACTAACACCTTCCTAACTTGGGATCTTCAGGATGTCTCCATCAGTCTTCAGTGCGTTTCTCCTGAACTGAATACCTGTGAATAGAAAATATATTCTAACCTGACTAATCCTGAGCTATACAATCCTGATACTCTGTACTTTGGCAAATTCATCAAGGATTATGGGATCTGAATCAAAACAACTCAAATTGTATCGCAACATATTCCAATCAAGATATGTATTCAAGCTCAAGCCTAACAATGGAGTCTGTAGATTTTTATTTTCGACTCGAATGTGCCTTTTGTAACTGTGGGATTGAGCTCCAGTTGAAAAATTCTTGGACTCAAGAATATCCAAGAAAAGGTTCTGCTCATGTCCTAAATACAATATTTTTCCTCAGTTTTCTATTATATTTTACTCTTTTTTTCTTTTATACTTTAATGAAGTGTAAATTCATTTTAACCTTTTACTGTTTAGACAGGTGAAACATTGTGGATTTTTCATGTAATTTAATCCTAAAATGTGTGTTGGTCCCAAATGTAGTAAACATGTGCATGGGGGGAATACACTTGTCTAGGAAAATTTTTGCAAATAAGACAAGTAACAGACATAGTGGACAAGGTAACTAACTCAGATAGCATGTTGAATTCTAACAGTGGACCTGAGAGTAGCCTGTCAAAACTTCATAGAGACTTAGTGATTGATACTTTTCAACTATAAGGTTAGGTAGTCTGTGAGTTGAATGCTTATCAAAATAAGTCTTGTTAGCATCGAATAAGATATATAAATAGATTTTACACCCTTGAAAAAATTTGTCCAAACAACATACAGAAAAAAAATAAAGCAATAAGAGACACAGAGGATTTATAGTAGTTCGGAGTTAAACTCTCCTACATCCACTTTCTCTGATTTAACAGGAGAATTTCTTAACTTAGGGATTCCTTGACTTATAGTGCCAAGGTACACTGATCAAGAACACGGCTTAATCTTGATCCCTAGGATTTGCCTGAGTCCTAGTCCTCTCAAGATTTCAGATTGAGAACAGGCCTCAGCTTACTCTCAGCTTACTCTCTACCTTAAACTTCACAGTTTAATGACTTTGAGTGTGTTCCAACTTGGTTTGAGATAGCCATTTACAATGAAGAATATTTTCTGGGCTTGGACTATCTCAGTAGGCTTCTAGGATGTTACAATGAGAGCCTAAAATATAGTGTTGAACTCTAAGTGTGAAAACACTTGAGAAACTATAGGATTTTCGAGGGCTTTTTGAGTGCTTTGAAAGTTTGAATGCTTGAGTGTTTCTCGTACTTCTCTTCATCTTCAACCTCTGTATTTATAGACATAATTTGAAAAACTTTACGTTGGACAAAAGGTTTTCAAATCATGCTATTTTGGTAAACTAATGTTCTTCAAATCTTCATGCAGTCAATCTCAAGCATTAATTAATGATAGATCATTAAATGCTTGTTGGGAATTAATGCATCTTCCCTTATAGTTTGTGCCATCCTAGGTTATTGGTTGCTTCTGACTTTGGTAATATCAGGTCTGTACATAGTTGGCAGCTTCTCATTGGCTTCGGTCTGAATGTTTTCAGACCTGTCAAACGGCTCTCTTCAATTCCATTGTCACTTCTTCATGTGACTTGAAATATTTCTTTGGTTGCATTTAACACTTCATTAAGTGATGCAACCACCTTATTAAAATGTGTTGAAGCATTTAAGACTTCAGGCGACTTCTTCACAGTGAGGGTGCAACTCCTCTGTGTAACTCAGGTTAGTTGCACATAGTCTTCTGAGGTGGACTTCTCCTTTTGTGGGTGTATGTACTAAATGAGCATCAAAGCATTTGATCTTCACATATGAGTTCTTCTTTATCTTCAAGTGGTATGTTACCTATTGAACTAGCCTGTCAACTAGCCTGCTAAAGTAATACAACCTCCTAACAGTTAGTTATTTCTCTAAACTTAGTTTCAACTACTTTACATATATTCTAAGGGGTTTTGGGATTAAATCAAAATATTCTTCATTTAATTCCCAACAGTGTGTTTAAGGTCCAAAGTGCTTATCCCTCGATTTCTCAAAAAGCTTGCTAGACTTGAAGAAGAAATAAATATTCTCAAGGTTAAAGAAAAATTACTAGAAGCTAAGTTGGGAAGAGCTAAGAGTGTGGAAAGATCTTTGAGTTTGGAATTAATGGACTTGATGAACAAGCATACACATCAGAGAGTTTCTGATGAAGCCATTTAGGATAGACTGGAGAGCAAGCTTGTCGTTGAATGGTTTATCTCATCAACCCTGTCGATTTATTTTGCATCGCTCTCTCCCTCCACATGTCGATGTCGCTTAGTACTTGTGATCATGCTGGCCCTCGTCTGCGTTGAACTATGTCGACGTGATGCCCCTGATATCTAGGTAAATTGAACGAGGTATCACCAAATAGACATACATGGCTTAGTAATTTTTAGGCCTTTAGCCGTGCCTCTGGGCCTTAAGGGATTGGGTCTGAAATCAGTCTCACTGGACCTCGGGCCCATGATCAATTGTGCTACAACATAAATAAAATAGAAAAAATAAAAATATAAGTTCAATCAATAATAAAATTAAGTGCAACTCGCACTGAAATAGTAAATAAATAAATTATATAACTTCTCTTTAATTCACACGAGAATGAGTACACGTAAAATAGTAAAGGGTTTATTACATTTTAGTTCAAGATACTTAAAATTATAAATTACAAACAAGTTCAAATTCCAAATTTAAATATCTTTTCTCCTCTCTCATTTTTAAAATTTGAAATCGTACTCTATATATATCTCTCTCTCTCTCTCTCTTGTTTGGTTACCGCTAGTGGACAGTGGCGGGGGAAGGACGTAGTTGGTGGTGTGAGGGGACGGCATTTTCTGGAGATGAATGGAGGCATGAGGGCGAAGAGGGGAGTGAAAAGGTGGTGACGGAGGTGATTTTCATCACGAAGGTGGCGATCTCCATGGCCGTCATCTCCATGGATGGAGTTTGTTACAGTTTGTGAGCGGTGCAAAGCGACAAACGATCTGGAGGCGGAGGTGTTGAACGGCAGCGGTTTTCATCAAGAAGATGTCGATCTCCATGGACGAAGTTTATTGCAGGTGGTGAGTGGTGCGAAGATGATGAATCGAGAACGATGGATCCGGACGGTGGTGGCGTCTATGGTGATGAACTACCACTCATTTAATTTGCTCGAAAGGTAGCATCTTTTTCTTTTTTTTTTTTTTTAGCCACTCGCAACCGCCACTTCGCCAGATATCAAACCAAAATTCATCACAGCACCGCCTACACTCATTTCGCCTGCAACCGCAACCTCTGCCACGTTCACATAGCACACCCACACATCCACGGTTGCTCAACCATCCGAAGCTTTTGCCGCCTGGAAATTGAAGTTGTTCCTCAACCAGGAAATGAAAATCACTTGAGCCTGTTATGTGTAAGCCCATTTATAAAATAATTATTATAGCCCATTTTTCATAATAGGAATGGGTTTGAACAATTAGTAGGTCAGGGATTATTGTTCGAAGACATTATTATTCTTGAGAGCATGAGGGTTTATTTTGGTGAATCTGTGATTTTTTTTGTTTTTAATTTTTGAATATGTGTTATATATCTGTGCAAAATAATTTACATGTTCGTTCAAAATAATATTTTTCAAAAAAAAACTCTGTGTAAAATTTTGATATCCTGCGTAGGAAAAATAATTTACATATTTGTGCAAAATAATTTACTTATCTATGCAAAATAATTTAATATCCTGTGCAAAAATAAAATATTATTTTGTGCAAAATTTTCTTTTGCATCTACTATAACCTTTTTACGTGTTTTGTAGATATTGGCGTATAAAAATAAATTTAAAATGAAGGGAAGACAAAGTGAATAGAGGATGAATTTTTGAATTTTATTTAAAGGAAAATTGTAATATTTTAGGATATGTAAATATTGTATTTGATAATGAAATTTATTTGAATTGTGAAAATTAATATATTAATTCGTGCAAAATAATATATTGATTCATGCAAAATAATTTTTGCACTGTGTGCAAAATAATTTTTGCATTATGTGCAAAAACTAAATTTTGAACAAATTCACAAATACATTAATTTGTAGAATTAATACGCAATTAGACACTATAATACTGACCTATATGTAAGTGACCCAATAGTAAATATAAGTTCAATCAGTATTCTAGAAAATATAAATGCAACCAACAATATAAATAAGTGCAACATTATATTCATAAGTTCAAATTTATCTACATAAAGTTCAAAGTTTGCTTAGTTAAATTTCAAAATATTATATTCACAAGATCAAAAAAATTCCAACACTCTCTTTATAAAAAAAATGAGCACCTCAAAAAACTTTACACTTAAAAAGTAACTGAAGTCTAAAATGAAAATCTCTAAACCTTCTAGAATATAGAGGATTTCCAATAGATTTCTCAATCAAAAAGGAGAATAGATTGACAAAATTAGTAAAAACAAGAATAAAGTTCTCTCTTCCACTATTTCTCTCTTCAACTATTTCTCTCTCTATCTCCCCCTCTCTCTCTCTCTCTCTCTCTCTCTCTTATGGTTAAAATCCTATGAAACCCCATGAAATTCGATGGTGGCAATGAAATCCTATGAAATTTAGGTTCTCTAAGCAATAAGGTCTTGAGCTGAGAGAAATTAGAAGGGGTTACGAAGCTAGGTTGAATTACCTGAAAAAAGTTGGAGTGAAACTGATAGGAAGAAAGGGTTTGGGTCCATCTACAGATTCTATTATTACTTCAACTAAGGTGGAGTTGTGGATCGAGTCGGCAACGGGGATTCTTATCGGCGACAGTAGACTGGGGGACGAGGTTTTGATGGAGAAGAAACTACGGAGGATCTAGTTGGTGGCGATGGCAACACCAAGAGGCAGAACCCTAGTTTCTTAAAATCATCTGAAACATATAAAAAGGAATAAGAGATACTTTTTCAAAATTAAGGGGTGAAGGAGAGTGTTTTATGGAGAAAAAATGGTAGGTTAGGTATTAGGTAGAAATCTAGAATTTTAGGGGTTGAGGCCTAACAAATAAAAAAATATAAAATTGTAGTTGAAAGAAAGAAAAGATTTTGAATGTATTGTTAGAAAGCTTTGTAAGAATATAGTTAGGAGTATATTTCCCAAGATTTGTATGGGCTGATTTTAAAAAAATGCTACATAATTAGTGTGTTACTTTGTGTGTATACAGTGGCTTCATTTGGTTTAGAAATCTAATATAAACGCATTAAAAAGCCTTAAATAGAAAATGGCTCATTATTTATTTGGATCTAATTAATATATGTTTGGTTGACCCAAACAAAAGGAGCTCATGTGATTAGGGTAATAATTGCATCATTATATTCTTATTTGAGCATGATATCTTGTGATTAATGTGCATTATTGACCATATTGGATAAGAAATTGCTAGGCTGACCCTTGTTTAGAGAAAGTGTTATTTTATAGGGAAAAAGGGCAAAACTGAGAAGATTATGAAGAGAAAAGGTGATATGAACAAATTCATGAGAGAATGAGAGTCTTTGATGCCAATGGAAAGACTTCTGAAAGTGTACAAGTATCGACGGAACGAGTCGGAACAAGTCGGAAACAAAGAGGTGAAAGTTGTGCTTTGGTCGAGCAACGTGTCTTCTTTGCTTGAGCGCCCCTTCTGCTGTGGTCGAGCGAAAACATGTCTGCCCTTGGGGTGCTGTTCCGCTCGACCAGGCTGGCCGAGCGCCATTTGTACTCTGGTCGAGCGGCTACTCGAGCGGTGACACAAAGGTGATTTTTTAAGGGCAGTTTCGTCATTTCACTCTTCTAACTAATGACAATTGTGTCATCTCGTTTGGACACCTATAATAGGCTTGAATTCAAATTTTAGAGGAACTTTTAATCATTTTACAATCTTAGAATTAGAGAGGAAGTTAGTGAGAGGTTAATTGTTGGTGAATATTAGATTTTAGATTCTATTTTCTCAATTACTTTTGATCTATCCATTGGATTTTTTATCCGAGCATACCATTAGCTTCCCCCATTGAATTCTCTACTATTGTACGGTTGGATTTTACATTTTGCATTGTGGATTGGAAATTTCTATATAGAGGTAGATTGCTATTTTCTTCATACTTGATCATAATTGGTAATTTTTCTTTTATTTTACTTTATCTTGATTAGATATGTCTTTCACAATCTCAGTTGTTGTTGTTCTTACTCAATTAGCCATGGGCTAATCTCTTTGTGCATGGGATTTGGAGATTGTTGGGTAATTGAATTGCTTGTGCTTCTAATGCCTGTATGAGTATGGTTGGTGTATGAATTTTCTATTTTAATAATTGTTAGAACCTTTGGTGTATGCTATTTGATGATCTTTACTTGAATTGGAAAGATATGAGAGTTGAGTTGATTCAATTGTGATTTAAATTGATAATTATGCACATCAAGTGTTTGTGTTAGTGTTTCATTGACAATGAAAATTGCATGAATCCAAGAACTAGTTAAGTAGAGTATTAAGTGTTTAAGTGAGAATTTGAACACTTAATAGAGTCTAAGGACTTGATTTGTGCACTTAGCTATACTAATGCATGTTAGGAAGTACAAATAGCTTGATTATTCCATAATTGACACACCTCAATGCCATCAACCCAATTTGCTCACTTATCCAAGTAATAGATAGCATTTTACTTTTCTTGCATAAGTAGATAAATACCCACAAATTTCACTTTAATTCATTTGCTATTTTTTTTCTTGTTAAGCATACGAATCATTCCTATCAATTAGTGCTTCTTTGGGTTCGATATTTGACTTGGTCACTTGCCTTACACGAACGACCACATGCATTTGTGTGTTGCATTTAGAAAATAGGCAAACATCATGCGTCTTATTAAGTTGTTTGGTTTTGTTCAATTTTCAACCAATTAAAATTTAAAGACATATTCTACTATTTTATTTCCTCATAAATACACGTGTTCTAGCAATTTCTAGGGCTCTCTATCTCTTTCTACTGATTTTTAGTAATTTTATCTAATCAATGCTCAAAATTTGTAATTATTTTCGTCATCTCCCATCCAGAATATCAATTGACCACGCACCCCAAAATTAACAAAATTTCTTATCTCCCAACCAGAACACAGAAGCCATTAATGGAGTCCTCCAATTTCCTCAAAGGCTACGACAAAGTAAACCCCTATAGACACCACTAAGTCTCTACAAAGATTCATCGGTGCAGGATCATCGTCAATCTCTCTCGATGTTTTTGAAACTCTCGACATCAGATCACTCATCGTTTCTCTCGTCCACCACTTCGGCACCGAGACACAGGGTTTTGATGGATAGACGCAACTGAATGTAAGTGTGGCACATTTTAAAACCCAGCATTAATCGACCAGATTGATAATCGGGCACATCTCAAACGATTAAAATTAAGCAAACTCGTAACTTTAATCGCGAGTTGCATTCATTTTAAGGCCCTATTTGGACCAACCAAACAGGTTAACAGCCCAAATAAGGGCATTAATATGCCTTAGGCCCACGTTATTAGCACTAGCCAAAATGGTAAATACACTACCCTTTAAAAAATTTGGCAATTTATTTTCGAAATTTCACAAATTTTCGGCAATTTTTTTTAACATTTTTTTAATTTTCACTGTGTTCGAAAAAAATTGCTAAAAAAGTAACAAAATTTCAAAAAAATTAATGAATGGAGGATAGTGTATTCATCCGCGTAGTATATTCACTAAATAGACTAAGGGTCCGCTTGGTTGGGGGTAATGAGGGTGGGAAATGGGAATGAATGGAGATCCATGAAGAATGAGGATTTATTCTCATTAATAGAGTTTGGTATTATTTATTAGAGTAGATCTCTTGTGAACCCAGTTCACCGTGAATCCTAATGATCCACCTCAAACTTTGACCTAAGTTGTCACTCTCGTACTCTCATTGCAATTTTTCTCGCTTTCTCGCACTCCATTACTCTCTCTCTCTCTCTCTCCCACACTCTCATCGAGATTGTTCTTGTTTTCTCGCACTCTATTCTCTAACGTAAATTGCCTCTCTCTCCCTCTCTCGTACAAACCACGCGCAGTGTTACGTGAATCATATTGTAAACATACATGTGTGAATCACATCACGTAGAGGATGATGTTTCATTGAAGTGGTGTGCACTCGTGCATCGTGGTTGAGTGAGGGAGAAGAACGCAATGAGGGATTTTATAACATACAATGAATCCAACACGAGATTGGATATTGTGCCAATAAATTCTGATGATAGTCTTAATATAAATACAAGTAACCAATTGGATTTGAAGTAGATGAAATTCAACTCAATGGAAGAAATAATTACTTGATAAACGTGTATATGCATGATTTTGTTAGTTTTTGTGCATGAAAGTGATAGTAATAATGCATTAACAGTGACAATACTTGTAAATGATAGTGAAAATAAATTTGCATGACAATAATATTATTTGTTATATGATAATGATAGTCATGCTACGTGATAGTGATGTTATAGTCAAATTAATTAATACACTCGTACGCATACAAGAGAGTGCTTATTGGAATTAAAACTGAAATCAAATTAATTGATGATTCTTAATTAGAAGTTGTGAAGTCTCTGTCAGTCAATGGAAAAAGGGGCAAACTCATGCAAGTATGATTTAGTTCCAATCTAAGCTAGATATCCTCTCTTTGCATAAACAACATGATTGTTTTGTTTGCTTAGAAAAGACATACCTTTCATGATGACTTGTTTTGGAAATTTGGCAAATGAATTGTAATGCATGCATATGTGCTAACATTTACATATGCATACATGACTTTGTTAGTTTTTGTGCATGAAAGTGATAGTAACAATGCATTACAGTGACAATACTTGTAGATAATAGTGAAAACAAATTTGCATGACAATAATAATATTTGTTACATGATAGTGATAGTCATGCTACGTGATAGTGATAGTCAAATTATATGATAGTGTTAGTCTTTGTGCATGACAATGATAGGCTAAATTCATTGTCGTAATAATTATAATTCATAACAGTGATAGTCTTGATGCATGATAGTGATATTCAAAATGCATGGTAGTGAGAGTCGTTGTGTATGATAGTTATAATGTAATTGTATCTTTATTGTATAATATTAATAGTCATGCTATATGACAGTGATAGTCATATAACATGACAGTGTTATTTTTTGTACATGACAATGATATGCATGGAAGTAATAGTTGTAGTTCATGACAGTGAATGTCTATGAACATAAAATTGTTAATGACTATGTATGACAGTGACACTATTTGTGCATGATAGTGACAGTGTATTTACATACAATAGTGATAATTTTTATATTTATATATTATATTATTTTTATATATAGTCAATTGTATTGATTTGTTATTTGATTTTACTGACGAAATACTAGATTTAATACAATTTGAGCCCCTTGAAGAATAACTTAGTGCTGAAAAGTGAAGCAAACAAGGAAGCACGAGACATTATTGAAGAAGGCTACAATAGAGATCTAACAACTATCAATGCATTGACGTCCACAAAAACTAACTTGGTTGTTCCTACGTCATCAAAGAGCATTTTGGATCATGCACGTTCAAACACAAAAGGAAGAAATAAAAGGATAAAAAGACTTGTGTTGATAAAAAGAATCACAATGACAATCAAAGGAAATCATTAACCCTTAAGTGAAGGATTATGAGAATCTCCACCATGATGCAATCTGAGTTAATAAGCCACGTAGATAAGTCAATGTTGCTCGCCACCTTGCTGGAAGCAAAGAACCTTTGGCAAAGAGGAGGATCGAAGTGGCTAGGCCAACAAGCCTACAAGACCAGCCAAGAAGGGTAGATTAGTCTTTCAAGTAGAGTTAGTGGTCTAAATAGGTTTAACGGTGACAAGTGGAGTACACATGTCACCATCTTAAGATAATAAGCCTAATTATGTGTCACCTCACCCATGCAAGAGTATAAATATGAGATATACTCTCATTTGTAAGGATCAAACTTTGATTTTCTCTACAAAGTCCTTTTACACTTTCTCTCACTATTTTTCTCTCTACATTTCTTGCAACTAGATCAAATCTTTACTTTAATTATAGTTTGAGCGGTTTTATGTTATAATTAGCCACACAAATATTTTATTAGACAAATTGCTCAACAACTTGGAGAAAAACAAGAAGAAGAAGAAAACATGTAACGACTTTAGCTCTACCAAAAGAATATGGTTCTATAACTCCAAATTCTCCATTATTTTAATTTTTTATCAAGTTGTAATTAATTACACATAATTTAGCTATTCAGTTAAATACATTTGATATTATCAAAATAGTGCCACTATTATGTTCCAAGTCTAACAATGTTATGTATAAAGACTATCACCATTATGTTTAAGGGCTATTACTGTTATATTCATGGACTATAATTGTTATTTTTATGGACTCTCACTGCTACATTCATGAACTATCACTGTTATATTGAAGGACTATCACTATTAAGTTTTTGCCTTCAGAAAGTTACTAGTTTATTGTTGTAGTTGTAGTAGCATCTAGTTTGACAGTTAATTAATTATTGTTAGTTATCATTCTTCAATACACAATAAATCAAATTCCTACCATGATACATGTTTTCTTACCATGCCAAAATAAATACTAATATCAACCAAGTTAAAGATTGATTAATATCAATATCCTATGTCTACAACCAACTTATAGGCTCAATTTTCAATTTGCAGCATCCAAGAATTACTACAACACCTAATAATGATGAAAAAGGATGCAACTATGAATCAGTAACAAATGTGACAAGATACATTCATAATGTGGCTTCAATATTTTACAAAAAGAACAATTTAAAGAATTATTGATCAACTTAAAATGCTATCCCAATCAACACCTGGCCACACAAAATCAAGAAAAAAGTACAAAAATGGAGACATCAAAATACCTCTCAATATTTATAACCACACATTCATAAGAAAAATCTTTTCCCCCTAAAAATGCTCCTATAAACAAGACACAATTCGGCAAACTACATGACCATCATTGTTTAAAATAGACAAAAAATAACGTCATATACACATTTATTTCAGTACTAAGGCTAACATGTTTTCCAAATCTAAACCAAAAGATATTTTCAAAATAACAATTTCAGCAATTTCTTGTTCTCTTATTTCTTCTCTCAGCAACAGTCTTTTTCTTCTCATCCTTCATCCTTAAGGCTTCATATTTCTTCTCCTTATTAACACGTTGGATCAATGCTGGTTTGTTATTATAGAAATTGTAAACTTCAGGTAGCACACTTTCATTCACTTCATTGATATCAGATAAAATAATTGAAGCACAAATTTCAGCCCTCAAAACTCGGCTTATCACAACCTTCAAAAAATAATAAAATTAGAGTAGGAAGTCTAAAGATTAAAAATTGAAGATAAAAATAAATTAGGAAAACAACCTTTGTCATGTCCGGAGATGTGTAATTGAACCATCAAAATGCTTGAGATAATGCATCAAGTACACACCACAATCACCATCAGTCTTTTTAGTTTGACATTTGAATGACACATTTTCAAATTTATATGTTAAGACATCCTTAGCTTTAGGGTGCTCTCTTGATTCAAGAAATGAAGACTGTTGAGTCAATAATGATTGTTTGAAATCAATTGGAATAAAGAAATTGAAGAACACCAAGATTTACGTGGTTCGATCAGAAATTATCTACGTCCACGGATGAGGGCACCTCTCTCACTAATCGATGAAGAAGATACAAATTACAAGTGTTTAGGATATCTCTCTAAGTGATGATTCTTATTTTGTGTTATTGTTCACTATACATATGTGCGTATATATATAGGAATGAGAACCCGAATTAATCCTTGAGTTTGTAACCACCCAAAAGTAACTGCTACAGTTACAACCGAAAATGAATAATGATTAGAGCCCAACTGTTTTTCAGTTTTGATTATGTTAAACTGATCGCCAGTTGCCCAATTTGGAAGTTTAAACCGCTTCATAACTAATTCTTGGTTAATTCCTGACTTGGAGTCAGTATGCTCCTTTCTTGTATGCTGATGTGATATGTCCTCAGTTGAGTCTGAGTACTCAGCTGATATCATCAGTAGACCTTTATCAGTAGACCTTTATCAGCTGATATCATCAGTAGATCTTCATCAGCTGATATCATTAGTAGATCTTCATCCTGACTAACCAGTCCTGACCATCATCCTGACCTGACCAACCATCTTGGCCATCATCCTGACTGACCATCCTGACCAGTCATCCTGACACCTCAGCTGACCTCATCAGCTGACTACCTCAGCTGACTCCGCTGATATACCAAATGACTTAGATGACTTTCCTGATGACCTCAGTAGACTTCCCAGATGATCTCGGCTGACCCCATCAGATGACCATCAGCAGACCTATCAGCTGACTACCTTCAGCTGATAGTATAATGTTCAGTTAATCAGCAGTACTTGCTCATCTTATCTATATTTCACTTTCTTTGCACCCATAACAATTCTCCACCTTAAAGTAAGTGAGATGCCTCCACCTAACCTTCACATCACAGTAGTATTAAGGCACATCTCATGACTGTACCTTAATCATCTCCAAACAGTAGTTGAATTTAGAACTTGGTATGACTTTAGTCAGCATATCAGCAGCATTGTCATCAGTAGAAACTTTCTGTATTGTGATCACCTTCTTTTCCACCACATCTCTTACAAAGTGAAGCCTCACATCAATATGTTTAGATCTTTCATGAAAGACCTGATGCTTGACTAAGTGAATTGCACTCTGATTATCACATTGCACAGTAACTTCATCTTGTCTGATCCCAAATTCCCTGATAATGCCCTTAAGCCACATAGCCTCCTTTACTGTTTCTGTCACTGCGATGTACTCAGCTTCAGTGGTTGATAGTGTAACCACTGACTGTAATGCAGTCCTCCAACTGATGGTTGTGCCATAAAGTGTAAACATATATCCAGTCAGAGATTTTCTTGTATCTATGCTTCCAGCATAGTCAGAATCTACAAAACCTTGTAGAGGTTGTTTGATATCCTGAGTCCTCTCAAACAGTAATCCCAGATGTGCTGAACCTTTCAGATATCTCATTATCCACTTGAAAGCTTCCCAATGTGCCTTTCCAGGATTAGCCATAAACCTGCTGACCAAACTTACTGCATGAGCAATATCAGGTCTGCTACAAACCATGGCATACATTATGCTTCCAACTCCATTTGAATAAGGTATCTTGTTCATCTGAGACTTCTCCTGATCACTCCTGGGGCATTGATCAGCTGTCAGTTTGAAATGTTGTCCAAGAGGAGTAGAGACTGATCTTGACTCATGCATATTGAATCTTCTCAAGATTTTCAGTATGTAGTCCTGCTGAGTCAAGAACATCCTTCCAGCTGACTTATCTCTGATAATATCCATACCCAAAATTCTCTTAGCACTTCCAAGGTCTTTCATGTCAAAGGTTGAACTGAGCTTATCCTTCAGTTTCTGAATTCTTCCAAGACTTTTTGGATAATACACTTCTTGTGTCCAGCTTCAAGGCACCACAATCTATAACCTTTGACACCTTTTGGATATCCCAGGAAGATGCACCTCAGAGCTCTTGGTTCCATCTTGTCCTGCCTTATGTGTGCAAAGGCTAAGCAACCAAACACCTTCATATTATTATAATCTGACCTTCTACCATACCAAAGCTCATCTGGGGTTTTGAAGTCAATAGCAGATGAGGGTGATTTATTTATCAAATAACAAGCAGTATTAACTGCCTCTCCCCAGAACACTTTTGGTAGTTTAGCATCTGATAGCATGCATCTGACCTTCTCCAAAATAGTCTTGTTCATCCTCTTAACAAGCCCATTTTGTTGAGGGTTTGCTGGAACAGTCTTGTGCCTTGTTATGCACCTTTTCTTGCAAAATTTTTAAAACTCTTCTGACACATACTCAAGCCCATTGTCAGTCCTGAGATGCTTTAAGGATCTGCCTCTTTTATTCTCTTGTTCAAGAAGTCATTCCCTGAATTTTCCAAAAGCTTCACTCTTCTACTTCAGGATGATCACCCACACCTTTCTGCTGAAATCATCAATGATAGTCATGAAGTACTTTCCACCTCCATGAGTCTCAGTTCTTGATGGCCCCCAGATGTCAGAGTGTACATAGTCCAAAGGAGCATCAGTATGATGTTGGCCCTTTGCATAAGAGTGTGTTGGGACAATCTGAGTATTTTGATTAGATCCCAAAACCCCTGATGAATTTGCCTAAGTATAGTATTCAGGATAAAATAGTTCAGGATAGTTAGGTTAGAGATTCAGTACAGAAGGATCGTGCTGAAGACTGAAGAATATTGGAGTCGACCCAATTTACTGAAGTCTGAAGCGTAAACCATTCTGAAGAAGTCAGTCAGTCTCGCTGAAGATTGTCTGGTCTGAAGCTGAAGATCGAAGTCTGCTGATCCATCCTGAAGCCAATCCTGAAGTACCAATGTCTGATGTTTCTACTGAATACACTAAGCATGTTCAGGACAGAACTCAGTCAGTGAAGAGTAAGTATTACCTATCAGGCTGTGCTGAATGCACATAGGACCTGACTTAGGCCTTGGTTCAGTTTACCTGAATCCTGTAAGTCCGAAGCAAAAAGGTAACACATACTGAGCTGAATGACCTATCAGGCTGTGCTGAATGCACATAGGACCTGACTTAGGCTGTGGTTCAGATTACCTGAATCATGTCAGTCCAAAGCAGAAAGGTTATTTATGCTATGGGACAAGAGACAAAAAGAATGTCAGTAAGACTCCATTAAAGCACACGTTCGTACTGAGTTATTGCAAGAGACTCAGAGCATTGAATGTACGAGGAAGGATAAATGTCTGAAGGTCAACTAGCCGTTATAGCGGAGAGCCAATGATCTTTCGACACATAAGCACGGAGTCTGCGCAGCATTTAATGCGGCATTTAATGCGTCTCAAAAGGTTGCAGGTGATGTGACAACTTGCCAGAATAAGCATGGGGGGTAGGTCGAACAGTATTTCTAGCCTGCAATCTACCTAAAATAGGAAAGATTTGATTTGATCTCCTCCAACGGATCTATTTTAAATCTTGCCTATAAATATGGAGAACCTTGCACCCATTCAAGGTTAACGGGAAATTTCCAAGAGAACTCTCAAGAATCCAAGAACACAAAGCATATCTTAAACAACACTCTGCAATTAAATTTCCCTAGTGTTGTAGTAGGATTCACTCTGTATTTTCTTAGATCGATAGCTCTAATATTTAGCACTGATTTGTATTGCTAGAGCTATCTTAGTTGGAAACCAGAATACCAAACCTCTCAAGGTGTGAGATAGGTTGGTTAGAAGGACTGGGACTTGTAAAACGCCCAGGGGTCAGTTCCTAAGAGAGGAAGTTGGCTACTCGTGTCCCTTGGCACGTAAAACCCAAGTACCTATCCTCAGGGTTTTGAGGATAGCTTCCTGTTAAATCAGGTCGTGGACGTAGGAGTTGGTTATCTCCGAACCACGTTAAAAAGTCCCCTGTGTGCTGGTTTACTGTTTTGTTCAGGATCATAATTGTCATCATATTAAACTGAACATACTGCATTGTTTTTACCTTCAGGACTGAATCAGTCATCCTGAATCTGAATACTGTGCACTCAGCCTTAACCACCAATTTACTAAGCAACTCAGAGAAAGCGTTTTCAGAAACTAAAACGAGTAGAATCTAAGGGCTCACCTTCCGCACATACTCTGACTCACTGAGATAGTAGTCCAACTGACTCGCTTCCGAGCAGTCAGTAGGTTTGTTATCTCTACTGAGCCTCCGGGCACTTTACTCACACTCAGCTTATCTGACTCAGTACTGAACCGTCCCTGCTGCCCCTGCGGACGTTCAGCATACTGAGTACTTCAGAGAATTCTGACTGAGTGCGTTAGAGCATTTTTCTGAGTCTTTCAGAAAAATCTGACATCAGTGTATTCCCCCCCATACACTGATTTAACTCGTTTCGGGACCAACAAATGGTATCCTGATGGCACGGCGATTTGAGAAACTGAACTCTCGTTTCGGCAGGTATAAGAAATTTTATACTGACACCCGTGATCGCAGGTACTCCAGCCCCAGAAGATCTAGCCCCCGGAGAGAAGAAAGGAGAGGTTCAGATTCCAGGAGGGATCGCAATGAGCTTGAGCGATGCAGAGATGAAAAAAGGAGAGAGGATGAGCCCAGAAGATCCAGCTCCAAACCTAAAAGATCATCAGGGAGCAGGAGGGACTCCTCTGATAAAAGGTACACTGACAAGAAGCTCTCTTCTGATGCAGATCAGTGCTACCATTGCAAAAGGTCCGGACACTATCAGTATGATTGTCCGGAGCTCAGTGCTCGTGAGCGAGAAGATCGGAGAGCTAAAAGAGAGCTCAGGGCTTCAGACCGGAGAGCGTTGCTAGCTGAGGATTCCTCAGATTCAGATGGCCCTGGACGCCGGTCTCCTGAACTCTTTTCAGATGAGGAGTATGATGACCTCTGCCTGATGGCAGATGATGAGGTATGTTCTTCTGCCTCTTCTCCTGATCACGCACCTGAGTTTAGCTCAGATTCAGCTGGAGAACTCGACCTTCAGCTCGCCCTAGAGCAATTGATGGTTGACTTCTCAAGGCTGCAGAAGACTCACACTCACACAGTGGATGTTAACGCACAACAGAGTGAGAAGAACAATCGATTAACTGAGTCTCTCAGAGTAAGAGATACTGAGGAAGCCCTCAGATTAGTACATCTTCAGGAGGAGCTACTTAATGCTAAGAATAAGCATGATGAAGCTCCACTGGAGGTAGAAAGACTGAAGGGTGTCATCAGCTCGCTGATTGAGACTCGTGATACTGATTTGTTCCTTGCTCAGGAACAACTGATAATTGAGTGAACTGCCTTAAGAATGATGCTCGAAACTGAGTGGCAAGCTCGCCTCTGTGCTGAGCAAACCTCTTGGGATCTTGAGCTGATATCAAAAGATAAAGATCATTTAGAATTAGTGCTTCAATACACCACTGAAATTGAGGCCCTGAAAGAAACCAATGGGCATCTTGAAGTCAAGCTGAAGAAGTTATACACATCTACCCAAGTGGTTGATGAGTTGACAAATTTCTCTCAGCTAACTGATGGTGCTAAAGCTGGGTTAGGCCATAATGCCTCAAAAGACCCAAAGAGCAAGAAAAAAAGAGGTGCTTCAGGAAGCAACTCTCAGAAAAAGTTTGTCCCGGCCCTAACTGATGACAAGAGCTTCAGTGTTGCTCATCAGAACAAAGGCAAAGGGAAGGAGAAAATGCCTGCTGAACCTGTCAGGCAAAGAACTGAGAAACCAAGACAAAAACCTAAGGAAAAGGTCAAAGTTTCTCATACTGAGTCTAGGAAGACAGACCAAAGGAACTCCAAGGTCCAGCCTAGGAATCCTGAAACTGGGAAGAATTTTGTTCCTAGCACTTCTTAGGCCCAGCCTAGAAATGTTCAGAACAAAAGGAACTCAGGACAAAGGAGACCTCAGGCAAGACCTAGGACTACTGAGGTTCAGACTTCTCAGACAGGGCACAGAGCCCATCAGGAGCGTCCTAATTCTCTAAGAAGAAGGACAAACCAGGTGGCCTCTGAAAGGCAATGGAGACCTGACTCCAGAAACACTCAGACCAGACCTCATGTGCCAAGAGGTCAGGCCAGAGCTGCTCCTTCTCAGAACAGACTTCAGCCCAATGCACCCAGGTCAAGAAGAAACAGGAGGCCCACCCCCAGAAAT
>JAPKLY010000366.1:309724-357996 GCA_026898435.1 Prunella vulgaris | reverse complement strand
CCTTGATCCATAGGGATGCTCACAACTCAGTAGTAACAACTCCTGGGTTTATATATACTTAGTTTGACACTTTATATGGCTTTATTGCTAAATCTTATGCTTGTAAAAGCATTGAGCACTGTCTAAAGCACCTGAATCAATGATCTGTCATAATCGTTTTGTGTCCTATTCAAAGATTTTTTATGAACCTTACTTGCTCTATACTCTAAAATACCTGAATCAATGATCTGTCATAATCTTTTTGTGTCCTATTCAAAGATTTTTTGTTGAACCTTACTTGCTCTATACTCATATCGGTCAATTTTTTCTTTACTGAAATAATTTGTCATGGTGAAGGATATGGACCTATGATTCATCAGCACCAACATCTAGAAATGCAACCATCTATTGTGGAGCTGAGATCATGTCACTTGAGTGGGACTGCAAATCTGATCGTTTGGTATGTTACTGAGTGTAATTCTTAGATTGTATTTAGAAATGATATTTTTTTATTGCAATCTTCTGAATACTTTCTCAACCATGAAAACTGGTCATTTGATGTTTAGTTTTATTGACCATTTGACTAAAGCTACTGATAGGCACTTCTGATGGAGGCATTAAAGCATGGAATGTAGATTCTAAGCGAGTTGTTTGTGATCTCAACACAACTCAAGCATACCCCAGGTGCTCTTCATTATCCTTTGTCCTGACCTTTCTCCCTGTTGTTTTCCTCCTAGTCTCAGCATCATTGCGAGGAACGGTATATTTCTAAGTCTCACTTTCTCCAATCTTTCTGTCATTCAGCATTTTGGACCTGAAATGCAGTCCTGTGGAACCTATTTTTGTTTCAGCAGCGGCATCAGGGAGGTAATGCTGTAATTATTATATCCTTTTGAGTCTTTTCCCCTTTTCCTGCAGTGATGATATTCTTTTCCAGGCATAGTGGCTTTTGTATTCACAATCAACACTGATAATAAAGAAAGAATCCAACACTGATAATAAAGAAAGAGTCCAACACCCTGATAAAATACTTAATATCCAACACTCTGATAAAATACTATTTTTTATTATACCATCCTTGGGGATTAGTAAAAGAAAGGTCATTAGCAATTAGCACCTTGTTAATGTCAGCGGGTGCAGTTAATATAATAACTTAATGCTTGTTTGTATATTCTGGAATATACTTTTTGGGGATTGTATTGGCAGTCATCGAGTTCTTACTGGAGCTATACAAAGCAGGATATAATTGTAGGTATTCTTAGGAACTGCTTAGTCTCTAGGGATAGGAACAATCACTTTATCTACCTTATAAATGCTACGTCCAATTTCTCACATGTTATCATCGGATTTTATATCTCTTGAATTCTTAAGTAAACTGCTTGATGAAACAGAAGGACAAGGTAAATATTGATGTTGTTGTCTAGAACCAAGCTAGTCACCGAGTTTGTCAAATTACCTCAACAAAATAGAGCATTATGTTTCCTGAATTTGTGATGTTTCTCAGCCCCCACCCACACAAAACACACACACACAAAGTGATTAAAGAATTTTGATAAAGATTCCTTTCCTTTCCTTTTTTACATATTTATCTCCTATATATTTTGAGCAGGCAAGGTACTGGCTGTGCTGATGACTTGGGGTTTGCCTCATTGACTGTATGGAACATGAGGACATGGAAGGCTATGGTATATAATTTTCTCACTCTTATCCAGCCCTTCTAAATTAAAGAGTTATGAGTCCTCACTTCTTTCAACTTTCTTGAAGACAGTGCTTCCCCTTGGTAAAGATCCACCAGCCATAACTTCGTTGAGTTTCAATCACAATGGAAAGATTTTAGCAGCTGCTGCAACTGATGGATTGATTCATATGTTTGGTATCCTTGCCTTCATAACCCTTTTTTTTTAAATCATATAATCGATATAGCAAGATATATATCAAAATGCATCTACCTTAACTTGAAGAAGATATGTCTGCTGGCCAGCAAGTTACTGGATGGCCGGCCCATGATTCTGCAATTAGCTCGATTATTTTTGGGCCTGATGAGACCAGTATTTTTAGCTTGGGAACTGATGGAAATGCAAGTACCTGTTATTAATTAATATACTAACACATATGGCTCCTTTCTAAAGTATATGACTTTTGTCTTATTTTACTGGATAACGGGAATCTAATCTGAGATTTTTCACCCAGATATTCGAATGGAGCTTGCATAATCAAGGAAAAATTCTTTGGTCAAGAAATTGCAGCAGGTATGTAAGTTGTTATGTGGCATACATTCATGTTCTTTTCAATTGTGCTCAACTCCTGTAATGCTTGTTGAGGGTTCTCTTGGTTATGCTTGCATAACATAAAAATGAATATTGATCTTTGATGATCATATCTCTTGTATTTTCTTGTTTGAGCTCCATCTTAGCCCACCAAAAAAAAATGAGGATAATGGCTAACTGAATCTTAGATCCTTTGTTCCATAATTCTTAATGAATTTGCTTTCTGGATATAATTGTGAGTTATTTTTCATCAACATTACATCCCAAGTGTATATCTCCACTTATTGGATATCATAGCTTGGCAGGTGGGGTTGAACATAATGGGTTATTCTCAAATCATGGTTTAATTTTTAAATTGTTGTTAAAAGATCCAGATGGTCATTTGAACCCTGTTGCATCCTATATTAGATTCCATAGTTAGGACTTAAATGAATCACTCACGTCTATTTAAGGTTTTGCAACCCCGAGAATGCATCTCGATGGAGACATCATATGGCTTTAGATGCCGATGGGAGAAGACTTCTGGTGACTTCTAGTTCAGTAAAAGCACCAATATACCAGGTAAACATTTGTTCTTAATCTGTTTCGGTTCTGTCATCACATAACTCTGGTACGTTAGTTAACGTTGTCGTTTTTATGATATTTGTTATGGACAGGTGCGAGGTCAAAATAGTGGATTGAGAACTCTGTCTCATAGTGCCTCGATCACAACAGTCGATTGGCATCCAACCTTGCCCATCTTTTTAACAGGTTCAGCTGATCATTCGGTCAGGGTCACATCTTTGTTATGATGCTTGATTGTTCTTGTACCTTGTTACTCACTCCTTCGTACTAGTTTTTTTTTTTTTTTCCTTCCCTGGGGTTGATTTTTAAGTTAATTTGTTTTTTGGGTGGGGGTGGGGTGTGTGAGAGGATTGGTTGGTTTAGTTCTTGGTGATGATGGTGTGATGTGGGGTTGATTTATTCAGTATAATGTATAATGATTTTTTTTCTTAAGGATACAGTTTACAGTGGATTATGTTGAAAAGTAATATATGAAATGAGTGGTTTTGCTGATATTTTTGTTCATAATCTTGAACAAGAAGTTTGAGTTTTTATATGTATTTCTCAATAAAAAAATTGAACCAAAAGGGAGACCAATCATATACTCCTTTCGTGTCACTATAAGTTGTTCGTTGCTTTTGGGCATACTGATTAAGGTAAAAGTGAAAAATTATAAGTGATGTAATGAAAAAAAGTAAAAAAGTAATAGAAATAGTGTAAAAATTATTAAAAATAATAATAAAGAAGTGAATAGTAATTTCTAAAAAAGATAAAAAGATAAATGAACAATATATATTGGAATAGATGAAAATGGCAATATGATCCGCTTATAAAAAAATTGTGTGTGTAATAAAATTGACAACTGTGGCAGTAGACAGACGTCTTTTTTCTTCAGGAGTGCATATGAAAAAATAAAAACATTTGAAACTTTTTGCTTTCTCTCTTCCCGTCTTCCATAATTGTTTGTATACTTTTTTTTATTTTTTTGGTTCATAATTATTTATACATTTATTTTATTCATTTGGTTCATAATTGTTTGCACATAAAAAATATATATCTTTATAAATTTTTATATTCACAATATTTATATATTTATAAATTTGTTATTATTTTAATTAATTTTTAGATTCACACTACACACAAATTAATTAATTTTTTAAAAATGTATATCTATTTTATGGTGCAAACACTTATGCTTTTTCGTCTATCCAAAATAAATTTCATTTTGAAAGTGAAAACTCAGTAAATTTTACTTTTACAATATTTTTAAATTTATATACAATCCAATTTTACTTATTCACTTAGAGCGTATGTATAAAAATTTACAGAATTATCTTTTAAATTTCTAGTTATTCTCAGTTCTTTTTTTTTATTGCATATAACAAATTAAGAAAATATCTGGAGCTTCTCATTACACAACGTTGACTCGTAATCAGGGACGGAATTACATAGAGGCAAGGCATGGCAAATGTCCTGCCTCAATATTTTTATTATTATATTTCTAAATATTATGTATTTAATTATAAAAAATTAAAAATATTAATCATCATGTACATACTTTTGTTTGTTGGACCTTTTAAATTAGGATTTAATCAACAAATTTTCTAGATAATTTTTTATTTATAAATTATATTGTTAACGAAATTACTCACAATTCAAAATCTAACAAACTCAATAATCAATATATATTATTAAGGTTTAGAATATTATATTAAATATCAATTGTTTTCTAATGACATAATGTAGTAAAAGATCCTCTAAAGTATTAATTTTTGTTTCTAAAGACTTCTAAGTTATTTAAGAAGTTATTTTTATTTTAAAATCCTTATATAATCCTTGTTTCATAAGACCTCTGGCTATGAAAACTCATGTTGAGTCCATTTCGTATTTTTACCTTTATAATATGAAGAATTTCAATGTTATTATATTCATTTCATTGAAAACTAAAATTTAATAAAATATTCATCTATAATGACCTGTAAAATTATTTTAGCATTCTTATGGTATGTATAGAGAATATACAAAATTTTTAAATTTGTGTTTTGACTGGATAAAAATTATGCGTCCGCCCCTGCTCATAATCATAAATACATGTTTAATGTTTAATTTCTTTGATTCTATTTTCGGTAATTTATAATAGTTTTATTTTTTTAATATATTAATTTTGATGATTATATTGTACAATAAAAAAAATAACTAATACTCGTATCCTTTTTAAATTGCATGGTGAAATTAATTTAAAAGAAACTTACTCTTGTTTGAATTAGTATTGGCATTTCACATCCGTAAAAAATTGGATGGATTTTTTAAAAAAAAATAATAATGAATTAAAATTAAAATTGAGAAATTGTTTAATTTTTTATATAAATACAACAATTACAAAGTACTTTATAAAAAGTTGTTTAATATTCCCTCTGTCTCAAGATTACTTTTATTAGTTGTTTTGGGCATGCGAATCAAGAAAAATTAGTATGTGAGTGTAAAGTTAAATAATAAAATAAAATAAAATGTGTTTTATTGATTTTTGTGAGTGTTAAAAAAAAATTTTTAGGTATGTGAAAGTAGAGTTGAGACGTACAAATAAGACAAGTGTGAAAGTAATTCTTCGACGAAGAGAGTAATATATTTGTTTAAAGAATTACTCCCTCCGTCTCTCCCTTTATTATTTTTTGAGAGGAGAACATAATAAAAATGGGAAAAAAGAGTTTGGATGGAGGTATAATACGTGCTCTAATTTTTCTATTTCTCTTCAAAAAAATTATAATTTTAGAGTAGAACTTGTTATTTCCTTTATGTTTACCTCCATTTGAATAGCTTCGCAGATCTCTGGAAACCAAATTACTAGTTGGAGACGAACCACTGAATTGAGTTGGCATACCTTTCAGGAGATGTATTGATACGATCCAAGAGGGTGTGATAGAAGGTATAAGGAAGAGCAGAAGAATATGAGTTTGGAAGACATGATTTAAACCAAAATTTTAAAAAGTACATGAATTAGAAGGAAAAATTGCAAAAAAGCTGATAAATTGTCACTAAAGGAGACTAACTTACAAATACCATATTAAAGAGTAGATAACGATGGATACACAAATACTTTGAAGAGTATTGACATGCTCAACCAAGAAATTGTTTGATATTATCTATTTACGGGAGTATCAATTTGTGGATTAGTGTAATAGTCCTCTGATTTTATGTTAATACATTGGAATGTGCGGAGTGATGAGCTTTGACCATGACCGATGCTTGCACTCTGAACGGGATAGATATAACATGTGTAGAGCGCATCACGAAGTACATGTGTGTGGTAGTTGAGCCATGATAGAAATTCATTCCTCAAATGGATTTGGAGAGAATTCTCGTCTTCTCATTAGTCATTGGTCAATGCACGTCGTATTTAAAATAAAGTTAAAATGTGATAACATGTTCGATTAGTAGAATGAAATAATATGATTAAGTTATTAGCATAGTCACATTATCATGTCCATGACTTAATCGAAGTATTCATGAATGAAAGGATTGTATCGTTGTGGGGTTCACATTACAGGCTATTGTTATATTCTCGCAACGTACATATCTTGAGATTACCTGGTTTATTCCGAATGATTCAATTAAGACCACTAATTTGACTAATTATTTTTCATATGAGGGTTTATAGGTCACATAACAAGTAATTCGTATCTACAAATTAGAGTTGGTTAGGTTAAATATTTGATTTTATCAATATATTTAATTTATATAGAAATAAATAATAATTCTATTGAATGGAATTACTCCCCCTTCCCTAACGAATTTGCACTCATGAGAATGCACATGGTTTAAGAAAAATATATTTTTAAATAAAGTAGTGGTATATGAGTAAATATATATATAGTTTTGTGAGTGTGCACGCAAATCGATGCTTCATTTTTTAATAGAGTGCAAATTAATTTGGGACAACTCAATATAGAAAGTATGCAAATTGGTTTGGGATGGGGAGATATTATTTAACTAAATAAGATGATATGTTTGATATATCATAATAATATACTCCCTCCGTCCTATAACTACTTTCATAGTAGTTTTGGGCACGCGATTCAAGAAAAAATGAGTATGTGAGTGTAAAGTTAAATGATAAAGTAGTAAAAAGTGTGCATTATTGACTTTTGTGAATATAAAAAAATTTCTTTTTAGGTGTGTGAAAGTAGAGTTGGGACGCCCAAATAAAAAAAGTGTGAAAGTAGATTTGGGGCGGAGGGAGTAATAGACATTTTATGTATAATAAAATATTATTTAATACTCCCTCCGTCCCAACTCTTTCTTCCTGTTTTTCCATTTCGGGACGTCCCAACTCTTTCTTCACACCTTAAAAATGAAATAATTTACACTCACAAAAGTTAATAAAGTATATTTTTTATATTTTATTATTTAACTCCACACTCACACACTCCAACCTTTCTTTAATATGTGTGTTCTGGTCTTTTTAAAAAAAGACCTAGGACGGAGGGAGTATTAGATATTTTGGTTGGATCAAATAAATTGATAAATATAGGCTTATAGGCATGTTAGTAGGTAATGTAGGTTTTATATAAGTTACACACGAGGTATGGAACTCAAAGAATAACAAGTTAAAACCCTAATATTTCACTACAGTTCTCTAGTTAGTGTTGAATTCTTCTAGTGAATTTCACTAGAAAATCTATGTTGGCGATTAGTTAACAAATTCGTAAACGAAGATTATGTGGATATCATATTGGAGAAATTTGTCAATGAAGCTTTGTAAGGTTTTTCATGTTTAATTATTCTAACAGTTTTATGTAATATATACATCCATCAATCTGCTTCGTTGTTGATGAATATTATCTTCCACTTTTATGGACTTGAGGTTCGTATCTCTAAAACTCAATATATATAACTTATACATCTGTAGAATTGTAAATACTTAAAATTTAAAAAATTCAAGAAATTGATATGTAGAAAATTCCTAAAGCACAAGGATGTGTGTTGAGTTCTAGTTGTTATTATCGAATCAAAAATGGTAATTAGTGGCATATTAAATTCAAGTTGTTATCGTCAAAATAAAAAATGGTAATTAGTGGTATATGAAATTCAAATTGTTATGATGGAATCAAAAAGTTTAAACTAGGGTTTTTAAAAATTAACTGGATAAATAATAAAGATGAAAAATAATATCTTTGGAATTATTATCAACCTTTTCTTGTTTCTTATTGAAAACAACTTAACCATGAATCTTATTCATTCTTTTTTTCTTTTTCTTTTTTTGGGAGGGTTCATGTCTCAAATTCAAAAGAGAATATTGAATGGTTTTTTCATAAAATTATTATAATGTAAGTACATATAATTATACTAAGTTTATTGTGCACGAGATGCACCTACAAATCAAGTGTATTTTAAAAAATGCTCTTTTATTATAGCAATTTTGTTTATACTAAAAAGTCAATACAATATGGATAACATTTTAGTATAAATGAAACTCAGTAACAACAGGGTGACTTTTCAAAAGTATATTTGAATTGTACGATAGACCTAGTGCATACAAGACTAAGGGGGCATTTATTTCAAATTCTGCAATAGTAATGAGAATGAAATTTTATTTTCCTTCTTTTATCATTACATATATTGAATGAATATTTATTTTTATGGTGGTTATATAATTAGCGTTGTACTCTAATTTTTTAAAACTATATAAAAAAAAAAGTTGTTGGTTGTGGCATATGATTATAAGATGAGAGGAGGTAATAAAGAGTATCTCGCCAACTCTCAGATCCTTTCCAAATCGGTCTCAAGGAGAAGCTTTATTTCTACCTCGAGGCCTCAGAGTCATCCTTGAGCGTAGTATTAGTCCTAACAGAGAGTCAGCAACACCTGCTCATCTACTACGTGAGTCAAGTTCTCCTTGATGCCGAACTAAGGTACCCCCTCTGGAAAAGTTAGTCTATGTCTTGGTCATGAGTATAATGAAGTTGAGGCTTATTTCTTCGACCATCAAGTTGAGGTCCTCACAACCCCACCACTCAGGTAAATGCTCCACAGACCTGATATCAGTGGGTGATTACTAAAATGATCATTGGAAATCGTTCAATATGGAGTGACGTACGCTGCCCGCACGACGATCAAAGGTTAAGCCCTAGTAGATTTCGTGATAGAACTGACTTTTTCCATGAATCCTTCAAAGATAGATCAACTTCCGTGGAAACTTTATGATGGATCATCCACGAGCACGAATGCAGGAGTCGGGATTGTACTGATCGGTCCTGTCGGTCAGTGCTTCGCCAGCAGGTAGAGTTGTCAAAACGGGCCCGGGCCATTGGGCTGGCCCAAAAGCCTAATTTTAAAGACAGGGCGGGCCTCAAAATTACAGGTCCGAAAAGAACCGGGTCTATTTGGCCAGGCCTGATGGGCCATTTGGGCCCGGCCCGGGTTTGACTTGGTTTTATGGGCCAGCCCGACCCGATATGTTTTTTTTTAATATTTTTATATAATACTTTTCTTATGAATCTTTTCTATATTCTTATGAGTTATACTACTTTTATTTTGAATTTTTTCTTCGATTTTGTATTCTTTTAAATACTTTCAATAAGTATTTTATTAGGATCAAAATCAAATCAAACGGAAGAAAAATTAGAGAAAAAAATTAAAATTTAAAACTTAATAGGACCACAATAAAAAAGAATTTACATAACGAAGAAAAGAATAATATTCCCTAGATATTACATATATATCTTTCTATATATATATATATATATAATATGTTAAATCCATGACTTAATTCATTAAATTCTATTAATTTAAAAATAATTTTTTTATATGTAAGCATATTCTTGTTACAATTTGAATTGATATGAATTCTGGCAGTTCCCTATAATTGCATATATAAAAAAGAATCATTCTGTGACAATAGTCCTAACATATAATACATAATAATATTATTAGAAATTCATATATTTGTTAGTATAATTATAATTCAAACTTATCAGAGAGATGTTGAATTAAATATTTAATTTTTTTTATGAATTTGAGTTTATAAAGAATTGTTAGAAAATTGTTGTTTGAATATTTTTTTTTTAGTTTATTAAGGTTTATTGAAATATTGTTGTAGAGATTTGAGTTTTATTTTAAATATTAAATTATTGTTGATACATTAAATAAAACTTTATGATTATTTAAGTAGTATTTGTATACTAAATTATCAATTAATAAGATAAATTGAAATTAAATAAAATGGTGATATATTAAAAATTAAAAAAAATTAAAAAATCAAGCCGGTTTGGCCCGGTAGCCCGTCTTGGGATGGGCTTAAAAATATATGGCCCAGAGAGAAGCGGGCCGGGTCCAGCCCAGCCCAAAAATACCATGGCCCTGTGGACCTCCCGGCCCATTTGATACCTCTACCAGCAGGCCTCGCGTCGTCACGCGCAGTGCCACAGCGGCGCCGAAACCCTTATGGGTTGCCGTCGATCTTAGCGCCAGCGGGAGTGCGGGACAACCTCTTAGGTTTGTACTCTATCTATTTTTCTCGATCTCTTTCTGTCTTCTTTGTTCTTGGCTTTAATTTTACTGTTTCAACTGTTGAATTATTGATATTATTGGTTTTTATTCTCTTCATTTGTAATTAATTATTTACTAATTTAGAGTTTAAAATTATTATTTACTAAGTTAGGGTTCTTCGATCTATCTAATGAAATGTTGTCTGCATCCTTGTGTAAATAATGAATGAATAATCCTTGTTTTCTTGCAATTCTCTTTTCCAGTTTTCAACCAGAAAGTGGTTAACAGTACATTGGTTTGAATATATTTTGTGAAAAAGTAGAATTGAATAAATTATAATATAGACTATAGTATTTCACTTATTTGTTGTTGTAATTTGTAAATGTATCTAAAGAATCAGATGAAAGAGTCATTTGTGTCTCTTCAATTAGTGCTAAGACTAATTTTTATCTCCATATGATTTGCCCTTGCTCGGCTGATTATTGCTCCAGGCTCTTTGGGTTCAAAGATCACAAACAATCAATGTCATTCTTCTTCTTTAAAATAGAACCAGTGAATATTCAGAATAGGGAACATTACTACAAGACTTCTTGTCAATTAATGTTACTTGTTGTCATAAATTCATATTTAGCGTAATATAGAAACTTGTTGTAAAGGAAACTTGGCCTAGTAAATTATTTAATGGCATTTTCTATGTTCACATATTCAGATTTATTGTAAGCTTGAGTTAATAATTTAATGTTATGTATATATTTATTGTAGGGTTTTTTCTATAATTTGAATATTGAGTTGTAATGGCATCTTTAGATTTTTAAATTATGAGTTTATGACTTTGTTCATTTTGGGTTACAAACTCGTGCAAGTCCATCAGGGTTAGCGAGCACGATTATTCTCGCACAAACCATCAGGGATAGCGAGCTCAGGCGAAACTTGCTCAAGCCCATCAGGGCCAGCAAACACGATCATTCTCGCATAAAATCTTAAATGATCAGGGAGTACTTCGTGCCAACTTTTGTTAAAGGTAGCAAAATTTAATATTCCTCGTGCTAGCTTACGTTAGTTATCGAGGAACGATCTCACAATACCCTCCTAACTAGCTAATTATCTCTCTCACAGGGTAAATTCTTACGAATCAACGAGCTAATTATCTCTCACTGGGTAAATTTTATGAAGTAATCAGCAAGCAAATTGTCTTGCTTATTAAAATACTTTGTCATTGTTGTTCAGACGCATCTAATTATCTCCCTAAACAACATAATCAAACATATTCAACAACGTCTAACTATTAAACATGGACAAAGTTGCAAAAATCGGAATACATCAGGAAATAGGAAAATTTTCATTTCATTCGTGATAGAAAAATTATAAATCTTTCGTTCTCTTACGATGGGAAAGTTACAATTTTTCTATTTTTATTACAATCGTAGTCTACAACTACGCTCGACTCAAATATTTACTATCAACTCCAACACTTGCTTCTTCAAAGATCGGTCCCGCCGCCACCACCCTTTTATAAATGGTGGAGAGAACCGCAAGTGCTCCTAAGGCCACTGGAAGGCTGTTTGTTTGAAGTTGGAGGCATCCTCAAGTCACCCCTAGCCCAAAACACTACTAGAGAATAATTTATTAGATGTCTCAATACCACTCATGCGGTACGATAGCAGTGAGAGTGGTGGGGTATCAAGCAGCTTACTTTTTCTTTTCGCTCGTGGAGTGGTCAGGATCTGTTGCATGACTCCTATCTAGAAGTCGTCTGCCAACTCCTTACTACACAAAACCATTTGTCGGGTTTCCAAGTTGGATGATTCCTTATTCTGAAAATAACTTGTTGATGGGCGAGCTACTCGGGGCAAATCAGGGAATTAGGAGGCCCAACACCTTGGAGGTCGCCTATGAGCTCGCTGGAGTGCAGGACGCGCCTCCGACATCCAGGGCGCCGACCTCCAAAACACCGCCTGTTATACAAACGCCAAGGGCACCAAGGCGTCAGAGCTCGCCCAAGTGCTCACCTCAGAGCTCGCCCACGAGCTCGCCTGTTAGTCGATAGGACCCCGATGGTGCGCTCTTTTTCCCCTCCGTCCAGTTTACCCACAAGGGTGGTTTACGGTGAGGTTTTTAATGAAGCCCATCTAGTCTAAGGCATAGTAGTAGGACGAGGCACGACATAGGGAGCAGTGTGAGAGACCAAGATGAGGGTAAGGAACCCTCGTCAACACCGGAAGTCATATAGGCTCGTAAGGTGCCGTCTCACACTCACACACCTATAAATAAGACCTCTCTTGTACTATTCAGACAATTCTCACATTCCACATAATTAATACAATCCCTACTGCAATATTTCTCTCTCTAAACTCTCTCCCTCCCCAAGAACATAAAATCACAAGATTATTGTTTGGTAGAATTAATCCGTTATAAAGAGCCACATAAACGAACAACGATTAGTAAATTCTATCAACAATTTGGCGCTAGAAGGAGGGTTCTTCAAATCTGAAAATTAAAAATTTTCAAGAACAAAAAATTATGGTTTGTTGAAGATTTGAAGATTTGAAGGTGTTCTTGATAAAACTCAAGAACACTTGAAGATAAACATACACATATTCATTCCTTCAAGCAAAAACCCAGATTTCCGGATAAAAATCCAGATTTGCAAATTTACAAATTTTGTCTGAAAAAAATTTTCAAACGCACGCGTGTACACGAATAAACCGGACCCCGGATAATTCATCGCACGCGAGGCTAGACGAAAACTTGCGCAGCTCCACCCAAGCTGGATGACCTCCATCCCGGCGACCTGCAGCGAGCTACCCCCTCCGAAATCCGAAAATGTCTAACACTCGAGCCGCCAAAGGACAGGCCTCCGCAGCTGCGGGAAGATCCAAAGGAGGTGACCAAAACCAGGCCGAGGTGGAGACCTCACGCCGGGTGGTGGAGACCTCACAACCACCTCCCCAGAAGAGCACCGCAGCTCCGCGACCTCCGCGAGTTGTGGTGACCCAGGAAGACTTGGCCCCCGCCCTGAGGGACCTGGCCAGCGACCCAGACGAGCTCAAATGCACCATCGCGACCTTGCAAAGGCTGCAGCAGAGGCAGCAGGATGAGCTCGCCTTGGTACCCAGGCGAGCTCCAGCTGCCGAAGCCCGGGAGCAGACCAGGCCCACCCAGGGCACCCAGACCCGGGGAGACTACAGCGTACTCCCCAACGAGTAGGAGGCGAGCTCGGCACAAGCTCGCCAGCGCAGGGAGAGGACCGGCAAGGCCAAGATGGTGGAGGAGGATCCCGCTCCTTACACCGGAAGGGAGTCGGCCTACACCGGGGCATCTGGCACCCACCAATCACAGAGGAGGGAAGTCCTCCAAGGCCGCCTGGGCCCGAGATACGGGGAAAATGAGCGGACGGCAGCCCCAGCTGCGTCCCACGGGGACTCCGACCAGCAGCTACGCAGGTCCGCCCACGAAAGGTTGAGAAGGCCCGCCACTGACCGGCTAGGCCCCCATGGCGGACGTCAATTCCAGCCCGTCACTGAGAGGTCACCCCAGAGTGAGGCACCTCGGGGACATGCGTCGGCGAAGCGCACGACCTTTGAGCAGCCTCCACCGGAGGTGACCCGTGATGACGAGCTGGCCTCACTGAAAAAGGCCGTCGAAATGCTACAAGCACAAGTAGCAGCCAAGTCTGGCGGACCTGACGCCACGACTCTCCCCACATCTCCATTAGCACCTGTCATCCTTCGCTCGCCGGTCCAGAAGAAAATCCAGTTCCAGGTGATGTCCGCGTACGAGGGCGAATCTGACCCGAAAGTCCACTTGGCCAAGTACGCGGACTTCATGATTTCGGTTGGCGCCACCGACTCCACCCAGTGCCGGAACTTCCCACTGACCCTAGGGGACCGAGCTCACCGATGGTTCTCCTCACTCACCCCCGGGTCAATCTGCTCATTTGGCCAACTCTCGCGGGAGTTCCTGGCCCACTTCTCTGGGTTTGGATCCTACCTTACCCAGAAGCACCGACTCGCCAACATCCATCAAGGCGAGAACGAGACCGACCAGTAGTACCTGGAAAGGTTCGATAAAATCCTGCTAGAAGGCGAGCCGGTGAGCGAGGATACCAAGGTCGTCGCAGCGATGGCCGGACTCAAGAAGGGCACCGATCTCTAGAAGGAGATGCACCTCGCATGTCCCAACACTTACACCGAATTCCATCATAAGGCGGGGGTGTTCGCGGCCATGCAAGAAGCACTGCTCAAAGAAGTTGGTGCCCACGAAGAAAGGAAACCCTACGGGAAGAAGTCCGGGGGCACCTACAAAGCCCCCCGGAACTTAAAGGCCTTTGGCGAGGGAGACGAACTCAAAGAAAAGCTCAACCAGGTCCTCACCGTCTCCGTTGACCACGTCTTCACTGCCGTCAAAGGCAAGGCCATGCTGGAGGAGCCAAGGCGGATCCGCCAGGACCTTCACGAAGCTTAACCCTAATAAATTCTGCGCCTACCACCAAGCTATCGGCCACTTCACCAGCGAGTGTCGAGACCTCCTCAAACAGCTCTGGAAATTCTACGAGGATGGTAAGCTGGCGGAGTTCGTGAAAAAGGCCCCAGCTAAGAGGCCAAGGTTCGAGAGGAGGGCTGCCTCCGATGATGAGGACGAAGAAGCGGACCAACCTGGTCCCCAGAACAGGCGGAGGGCGCCTCCCCAGCCTCAGCAAAATATGGAGCCCACCCTGGAACTCTTGGTTCTCGAGGAGGAGATCGGAGCTGCCGGAGGTCTCCAGGACGGGGGATCCTCCATATCCAAAAGAAATAGGAAGGCCGAAATCCGGGCCATAAACCAAGTCCAGGAGGGCAGCTCCGGCCCCAGGACCATCTCACAGCTTACTGATGGGCTAACTTTCTCCTCGGTGGACCTGGAGGGGGTACTGATGCCCCACAACTACTCGTTGGTGATAACCGCCAACATCATGAACGTACGAGTTCACAGGCTACTTGTGGATACCGGTGCATTCACCAACATTCTCTTCAAATCCACCTTGGATGCCTTAGGTGATTTTGAGTCGTATCTGGAACCTAGCAATGCTAGGATAGTGGGGTTCGGAGAAGCTGTAACCGTCCCCCTAGGTAGTGTTAGGTTGAACATCCAGCTTTTATCGGCTGAGGATCCCAAAAAGAGACTGACTAGGCTCATAGATTTCCTAGTTGTCGACCAGCAATCCTCCTACAACGGGTTCCTTGGCCGCCCGTTTATTAATGAATTCAAAGTGGCGTGTTCGACCTACTACTACTGTTTAAAATTTCCAACTCCAAAAGGTGTCGGAACTATAAAAGGTGACCAGAAAAAGGCCCGAGAGTGTTTACTCCAAATCAAAGACGGCCGAGTCAAAAAATCTGTTACACAGGTCCACATCCTTGAAGAAGATGTACGGTCGAAACTGAGATGATGGAGGTAGGCGATTTGTCAGAAATCAACCAAGGCACTGGACCTGTACAGGACACGCGACCGACACCAATGGAGGACTTGGAAGAAACCCAAGTGTTGAGACCTGCGCAGGAACAACAACCCGCTCCCATGGAGGTGGTTGACGAAGCCCAAGATGGAGGACCTGCGTGAGGTCAAGAACCAACACCAATGGACGTTGACCCAACTCCCCAGGTCACCGCACCATCCCAAGTTGACAAAACTCCGGGGGTACTAACAATTGATGGACCCGCCCAAGCTAAAAGTCAACCCGATGACCTCGAACCGCGCATAGGTCACAAACCTGCGCAAATGTCACAAGAGGAGTGGGACGAGTTCATCAGCGACCCTAGGTGGAAAAGTCAGAAGAGAAAAGCCACCCCCATGGAGGAATTGACGGCACTCCCGGTGGACCCGGAAAGGGACTTAGAACTTTTCATCGGTTCTGAGTTACCTGAACCGTACCGGTTGAAGATGGAGCTGTTCTTAATGACCAACCTGGACGTGTTTGTCTGGTCCCACGAGGACATGACAGGGATCCCGTTGGAATATGCTTGCCACAGACTTAACATAGACCCGACGAGGAGGCCCGTACGCCAAAAGTGGAGGAAGTATGGACCAGACAAGTACGCAGCTCTAACTGTTGAGGTGGAAAAGTTGCTAGATAATAAGCTCATCAAGGAAGCTTTGTGTCCGCAGTGGGTTGCGAACCCCGTCCTAGTGAAGAAACACAATGGGACGTGGAGACTCTGCATTGACTTCACGGACTTGAACAAAGCATGCCCGAAGGACAACTTCCCACTGCCTCACATCGATCAGTTGGTAGATAGCACCGCAGGCCATGAGATGATGACATTCATGGACGCTTTTGCGGGCTATCACAAGATAGCTTTGCACCCATATGACCAGGAACACACGGCGTTCTACACCAACAAGAACATGTATTGCTGGGAAAGGATGCCGTTCGGGCTCATCAACGCCGGAGCCACCTACCAAAGATTGGTGAACAAAATGTTTGACCAACACATTGGCGAATCCATGGAGGTGTACGTGGATGACATAGTTGTCAAGAGTTTGAGAAAGGAGGACCACCTGGACCACCTAAAACAGACCTTCGACATACTGCGCCACTACAACATGAAGTTAAACCCCAAGAAGACCAGCTTCAGCGTACACTCCGGAAAGTTCCTGGGGCACCTAGTTAGCCAACGAGGAATTGAGGTTAACCCGACGCAAGTCCAATGCATAATCGAGATGGGCGTCCCCGACTCCGTGCAAAAAGTTCAAAGACTGACTGGGTGCATGGCAGCCCTGAACAGATTCATCTCCAGGTCCGGCGACCGGAATCGTCCATTTTTCGAGGCGATTAAGGCAAATACACGGAGGTACAAAGAGGCGGCCAAAGCCAACAAACTCCATCTCAAAAACCACTTCGTGTGGACGAGTGAATGCCAACGGGCCTTCGAAGACATCAAAACATATCTGGCAGATACGCAGGTCCTGTCAAAGTCGATACCTGGAGAGAAGCTATACCTATACCTGGCCGCGTCAGAGGTGGACATCAGTTCCGTTCTGGTCCGAGGAGAGGCGAAAACACACCTACCAGTTTACTACGTGAGCCAAGTCCTACATGAAGCTGAGTTAGGGTACACCCCAACAGAGAAGCTGGCTTATGCACTGGTGATGAGTGTTAGAAAATTGAGACCTTACTTCTTCGATCACCCGGTAGAGGTGCTGACAATGTTCCCACTACGTCAAATACTACAGCGCCCCTACACCGCCAGACTCCTGCTGAAATGGTCACTAGAGATCAGCCAATACGGTATAACCTACACACCCCGAACAGCGATCAAGGGACAAGCACTTGCCGACTTTATCGTCGAGCTAACTTTCCCACAAGATCCGACGAGGGGGCGTATAGCTCCGTGGCATCTCTACATAGACCGGTCATCAACCAGCATAGCAGCAGGCGCCGGCGTGGTCCTGATTAGCCCGGACAGACAAGTTTTCACCTCCGCAATCCGGTTCGACTTTCGAGCAACCAACAACGAGGCGGAGTATGAAGCGTTGATAGCAGGACTTAGGCTATCATTAGCTGTGGGGGCAACCAATCTTCAAGTTTTCGGAGATTCCCAGCTAATAATATCCCAAGTCCGGGGGGAGTATGAGGTAAAAGACCAGCAGATGATGACCTACCAAAAGATAGTCGCGCACCTGATCTCGATGTTCACACAGGTCTACATCAACCAGATACCGCGGCTAGAAAACACACAAGCAGACGCCCTAGCCCGGCTAGCTACTAGCAACGGCAAAGCCGAATTCACGGAGGTTGTAATCTCCACACTAAAAAACCCCTCGACATCCGATTATAAGATAAATCAAACCTCGAGTGGGGGGCAGGAGGATAGTGAAGATGGTGAAGATTGGTGCACTCCAATCCAAAAATATCTGACAGATGGAATAACCCCCGTGGACACCTGGGAAGCTAGCCGTAAAGCAAGCTGCCAGATATACGCTGCTGGATGGCCAACTCTACAAACGAGGATTCTCTGTACCCCTACTCAAGTGTCTAACTAAGAAACAGGGGTTCGAAGTGTTAGAAGAAATTCACGAGGGGATTTGTGGGAGTCACGCTGGGGGGCAAGCATTGGCATACAAGACGATCAGGCAGGGCTACTACTGGCCCACTCTTCGCAAAGATGCCATCAGCTTCGCTCGAAGGTGCCGAAAGTGTCAACTTTTCGCACCTAACATCCACTCCCCAGCCAACCAGCTGAAGTCGGTTTTCAGCCCATGACCTTTTGCGAAATGGGAAATCGACTTGATCGGCCCATTTCCACCTGGTGGAGGCGGTGTAAAGTTTGTTGTTGTAGCAGTAGACTACTACACTAAGTGGGCTGAGGCCGAAGCTCTCACAACAATAACTCAAGAAAGGATGATCGGCTTCATATGGAAGAACCTGGTCTGCAGGTTCGGACTCCCGCAGTCGATCATCACTGACAATGGAAGGCAGTTCGACGGTCAAAAGCTGAGAGACTTCTGCAGTTCATGGAACATCAAGAAGCACTACTCAACTCCATATCATCCCCAGTCGAACGGCCAGATCGAGGTGGTGAACAAGATTCTGAAACACATATTGAAACTCCGCCTCGAGGAAAAGAAAGGGAGTTGGGCAGACGACCTCTCGGAGGTCCTATGGTCTTATAGAACTTCCTATAGGGCCAGCACCGGGGAGACCCCGTTTGTCCTAGCCTTCGGGACTGAAGCTGTGGTACCGGTCGAAGTCCAGAACAAGACTTGGAAGGTGGTGGGGTATGATGAAGAAAAGAATGACGAAGCCCTGGCAGTAGAGAAAGATCTGATCGAAGAGACCAGAGCTTCATCAGAAATGAAGAACGCCACCTACAAGCGCAGAGCAGAAAAGTATTACAACTCTCAGGTCCGAGATCGAAAATTCAAGGTCGGAGACCTGGTATTTAAAAAGAAGTTGATGGCCCCACCAGGTGTATTCGGTTCAAACTGGGAAGGACCGTTCCAAGTCACCGCAGCTTGGCCGAATGGCACTTATGACCTTAAAGACGCAGAAGGCAACGCCTCGTCATACACCTGGAGTGCGGCCCACCTGAAAAAGTCCTACCAATAGACTAGGATCCTGTAATAGACTAGTCGAAGGTTTGCATCAGAAATGTCGATGGCAACCGATGTAAATTACGTTGCTATAAAAAGTCAGAAAATTTGTAAAGTCAGAAAAATTTCCAAGTGTTTGGACCTGTGCAGCTCTCCAACCAGGCGAGCTGCACCAGGTCGCCCACTGCTCCAGGGAGCTCGCCAAACCCAGCTCGCCCACGTACTCAAAAATTTGCAAATGCGCAAGGACCAAGGTCCCAAGCGTTGTAATTAAATAGCTCGAAGGCAAAGGCCAAAGTGCCCAAGGTCGCGAAGGTACCCTTCTTAAAGGGTTACTAAACACCTACTGCCATAAGTTAGAAAAATTCACGAAAAAGACGAAAAAATGTCTAAGGCAAGGTTCACGAAACCCAATGGCCCAACGTGAATCAATCGAAGTGCAGTTCGCCGCCCCAAGTGGTCTAAGACGAACGATTCGTGGCCCTAAGTGGCGTAAGATGAAGAATACGCACTCTCAAAACAGAGGTACAATTCGTAGTCAAAAGTGACGTAAAACGAAAGATTCGCTTCTCAAAGTAGAATAAGACGAACAATTATGTACTAGAAAAATAAACAAGAACCAGCTATTTAAAAAGTTACAACATAAAAGCGCAAATACGTAAATGAAGAGAGTTGGACAAAAAATGCTCGACTTATATTCAAAAGATACTTAAGAAATTTTCAAGTCAAAAATATACTTAAAAAATCCTAAGTATGAGTAGCAGTGCTGGCCACAAAGGCCGACCAGCTGGCCATCTTTGATCTACAAAAAGCTCCTTCTGGGCGAGCTGCACGTGCCCGGCGAGCTAAATCTACTTAAAACAAAAAGCAAAAGCTACAAAAATGGAGCTCCTTCTGGGCGAGCTCCACAACCCGGCGACCTACTAAAACTGAACTATGAAAGCAAGAAAAGCCAGCCTAGACCTCGGGATCGGCGACCTCTGGAGCAGGGGCGACCTGGCTGATGGGAAGGGCGAGCTCGACATCCGAGGTGATGTTTCCAGAGAGTCCACTTGTGTCGAGCTCACTTATGTTAATCATCGCGTCCCCGAAGGCCTCCTGCATTTGCTCCAACGTCGGCGGGACCTCGCCTCCAGCATCCCCCTTGGCCTCCTGGGCAAGGTCGGCAGTCAAGACCTGCTTCGTCTGGATAATGTTGAATTTTTTACGAGCAGCGTCAAGATTGATCTCATAGCCCGCGAGGTCTCCGATGTTTAGCTCCGTGCCGGGGGGGATCGTAGACTTTTCCAAACAGTCCTCGAACTCGCTAACAAGGGCTTCCCATTCGCTTTCATTATTGATCCGCGCCCATTGGAAGGAGCGGATAACTTCAGCAAAACAAAGCACATAGCCCTTGTCAGTGGCGACCACCTCGGCGACCTTCAATGCCTCAGGAGTGATGGCGATATCGGAGCGACTCTTTAGCTCAGCGATCTCAAGGGCCTTGGCGGCGACCTCGTCCCGCAACCTCTGACATTCCTCTGAATTCCCCCGGCTCTGATCCTGAAGGAGCCCTACCTCAACCCGGGCCAGGGCGAGCTCCTTGTCCCGGGTAGCAAGTGTTTCAGCGAGCTTCCTCGAGCTCGGCCTGTTGCTGGCGGAGGTCAGCTTGAAGTTTCTCTGCCTTCCTGACGGCGAGCCGCTCTGCCTCCAGTGAAGCCTTAGCCTTAGTTTCCGCCCTCGCGAGCTCGTCGAGAGCCTTTTTCCGCTCATCTCCCACCTTATTGAGCGCCTTCCTCGTGTCGTGGCGAGCTCTCTCCGCAGCGGTGACCTCATCGGTGACGAGCTGGGCCGCCGCCATTGCTGCACAAGCATAGTGCATCGCCAACCTCGCCTTGTAGGTGGGCTTTTGCCTCTCAATCATGGCGAGCTCCGAGGCGGAGAGATACTTGGGGGCCTCGGTGAATATCCGGCAAGCTGACCCCTCTGGGAGATCCCTCGGCGAGCTTAAGGCCTTGCATCGCTCGGCAGTGTGGAGAGACTCGGGTCGCTGCGGAAGCTCGGCGGGAGTATACCTGCACACGCTCGAATCAGTTAGCAAAAATCATGAAAATCACAATGGCTTCCAACTTCAAAAGAGATCACCCACTTACCCGAACCTATCAGGGTTGAGCCCGAGGAGGGTATCATCCCGGATAGGGACCCCGTAGGGAGACGGCGAGGGCGCACTCTGAGGAGTTGGAGGCGCTTGTGAAGGTTGGGTCACGAGAGCTCACCCTGACCCCGCTTGGGTTGATCCAGAGCCCCCTCGGCCGCTGTGCTCGAAAGAGCCACCCTCGGCCCTAACTCGCTTGACGGGGCGAGCTTCATCTTCACTCACTCGCGAGCCATCTCCCGGTGGAGAGCCCGCTTCGTCTAGTGGGGCAGAGGGGGTTGGGTACCCCTTTCAGGGTTTGAACCTCGGCCCGTAACTTTCTTAGGGCCGGCGACCTTCTCCTTTGTTGGGGGAGGCGCCGAGGTCCTCTGAGAGCCAGAGCCCCCAGCCTTTTCAGCGGCTTTGGCGAGCTCTAGCTTCTTCGTCGCGTCCAGGACAGCTCCTGAGGAGACGCCTTCCCTTCCCGGATGAGGTTTACCCATCCTCGGCTGCCGCGCTAAGAAGTGGTAGGCTTCAGGAATTTCAACGGGCAGGAGCTCGGCAGCAGGACCTGCACCTGCAAAATAAGTGATAAGCAATCCGGCGACCTCAACGTATGAAACGGCGAGCTATGTAATCTTCAAAATAAAATAAAAAAATAAATAAAACCTTGAGCAGCGGGGTGGTGTGGCGAGGTGATGAGGCCGACGAGCCTGCGACAGTGATGTTGGCACAAATGTTCGATCTCACGATCATTCTTTTCTCGCAAACAACACACTGTCCGCACAAACTCGAAGCCAATTGAAATCTCCGGCTTCCCACGGCTCGACCTGTGGCGCTTCAAACCTGCAAAAAGATAGATTAAGTCAGTAATCTAATCCGACGCACACACACTAAGGTACGCCACCTACAGCTCGCCTCCCCATAAGTCTCGGGAGTAGGGATGCGCCCTCCACGACCATTAGAAGCCCGTCAATCCCCCCCAATGAAGAAGAACTGCTCCTTCCAGTCCCGGATTTTATTGGGGAGGTCGCCTAAGAATTTGTCCCCCGGACGAGCTTGGAAAGAATAATATTCTTTTCCCTCCCTGACTTACCGGATCATATTGAAGAGCTCGCTGATCTCCGTCGTACTTAGTCGATTTTCATAGCCCTCGAGACCAAAAATGGTCAGAGCTTCCAACAGATTGCTCCATGCGTTCGGAGTAAGTTGTGTAATGGCGAGGCCCGTGTCCGCCAGAAACTGCCCGATGATGGGGTGAAGGGGCAGGGTGAGCCCGGCCTTCAGAGTGTGATAGTTGATAGATGTGAGTCCGGCAGGGGGGAGGTCGGCTCGCTCTTTCTCCTCAGCGGCATACATAAATATGTCCAACGGAATACGGAACCGCCTCCGAATACCCGGGAGGGCAAACTCACTGACGATGCTCTCCACCCTGTTTGCTTTGAGGTCGGATTTGCCAGCGGCCTTTCAGATCGGAGCTCGCCGGGGCAAGGGGAAGCTCGCCTCGTGGGCCCTCACGTATTCACTCCAGTCGAAGTCATGCACGACCTCAGCGGGGATTTGATGTTCCGGAAGCTTGGGAAAGGGAAAGTCAATAAAACGGAGGTATTCGTAAGTGATCTCCATCCCCGTATCCTCGCTGACCTCCTCGTCGACCTCGCGGGCTAGCTCGCCAGTAATGTTGCCAGCACCAACCTCGGCGACCTCCTCCTGAGTTTCGGTCTCGGCGACCTCTTCTTCATTCGGGGCCACGGCTCCCCCCGAAGCTCGCTCAGAGTAATCCCAGAGCTCGCGGAGTGGGGATTGCTCGCCGGAATTAGTAGCCCGCTCGCTAGAGTCAGAACGAACCGACCCCAGGAGCTCGCCACTGTCCGGGAGAGTTTCAGAGCTCGCCCCAGAGCCCGAGGAGATGATCACAGGTATCGCTTGGGGGTTTGGACAGTCATCAGTCATTGGTTCTTTTCCCAAATCACGATTCGAAGCGGTACGGCTCGAGGAGTTCTCAGACATGGTAGAGGCATCGCCGAAAAATTTCGGTTTTCAACTAAAAGAAATTGAAATAAGAAAGAAGAAAAATCCAGATTTCTACCTTGGGGGATGATCGGAGACACGTCGGGAGCAAGGAAATGATCGCCAGAAATGCGCTCTGAGAAGTGAAGAAGCAAAGTGAGGAATTGTCTTAATTTTGCCTATTTATAGACATGGGGCGCGAGCTCAAATTTCCTGAGAGACCAGGGACCTTTTTGCAAGGAATTTGAAAAGTTATTATTACGAGCGTGGGAAACGACACTTATGGAGACGTGCACGACGCCTCGGACTCCGCCCGCATCGGCTCGAGAGATCGCCTTGCAGAAGCTCGCCCGAGAGTTCGCATGCCAGCTCGCCGGCACATGTCGAGTCATGATGAAGGCGAGCTGGGGGGCAATTGTTGATGGGCGAGCTACTCGGGGTAAATCAGGGAATTAGGAGGCCCAACACCTTGGAGGTCGCCTATGAGCTCGCTGGAGTGCAGGACGCTCCTCCGACATCCAGGGCGCCGACCTCCAAGACACCGCCTGTTATACAAACGCCAAGGGCACCAAGGCGTCAGAGCTCGCCCAAATGCTCACCTCAGAGCTCGCCCACGAGCTCGCCTGTTAGTCGATAGGACCCCGATGGTGCGCTCTTTTTCCCCTCCGTCCGGTTTATCCACAAGGGTGGTTTACGGCGAGGTTTTTAATGAGGCCCATCTAGTCTAAGGCATAGTAGTAGGATGAGGCATGACATAGGGAGCAGTGTGAGAGACCAAGATGAGGGTAAGGAACCCTCGTCAACACCGGAAGCCATATAGGCTCGTAAGGTGCCGTCTCACACTCACACACCTATAAATTAGACATCTCTTGTACTATTCAGACAATTCTCACATTCCACATAATTAATACAATCCCTACTGCAATATTTCTCTCTCTAAACTCTCTCCCTCCCCAAGAACATAAAATCACAAGATTATTGTTTGGTAGAATTAATCCGTTATAAAGAGCCACATAAACGAACAACGATTAGTAAATTCTATCAACATAACTCATTTCTTATTCATCCTCGGTTTAATGTATACGGCTCCATAGCCCTTGGAATCTGCATTAATAGTATGGAGATATGACAGCTCCCTACCATTAGGCAGTCTAAGCAGCCCATACTTCCCAAAAAGCATCATGGTATGCATCACGTACAACTAAGAGTTTGGGCTAAACTGAATGGGAGTCAGGTCCCAAAACTGTAATAGATTACTGACAACTGGGTGAAGAGGAAACCTCAGGGTATTAATAATTATATCTTAAGGTATTATTGATTACTTCTTGGGTATTACCTACTGTGGCACGATTATACCTACATTTGGACCCATATTGGGACGATTACCTGTTGTGGCTATATTTAGGCACGATTATCTATTGTGGCATGATTATGCCTATATTTGGGTATTACCTGTTGTGGCACGATTAAACCTAACAGAATCAAGCCCATGACATGGACGAGCAAAAAGAAGCTAGGGGGAGCTCCCACAATTCGTCTAAGCATGTCTGAAGCTCGATCGGCCTTAACCATCGTACACAAGGTTGCAAGAAGCTCGACATTACATCTGATGTCTGTTCGAGCTGGTCTGAAGCTCGGACCAACTCTAACAAGCACTCGAGCTCCATACCCAAGAAGTCAGGACCAACGTTCAACAAGTTTCTCCTTCCAGTACGAGGAATCGAGCTACCCAGAGATTAGAGATCAGGAAAGATCAAATCTATTATTCTAGAATCTCACCTAGCCTGACACTTAGTACAATTCGGTTGAATATTCTCTTACGTGGCACTAAGCCATTAGTTTATGAAGTTCCATTACACTGCACTTTAGTGAGCAATGCCACCACTATTTAGAGCTCAATAAATCTAGGACCGCACGCCACGTGGTGCTCTTTCTTTGTATTCAGAATGTATAAATATGGCTTCTCATGGCCATAACACAAAAGTTATCATATATACAAGCAATACAAACACTCCTTTAAGTCCTAGACCTTACAATATAAGGTTGGACAAATCGATGTGTTCTTTACAATCTTTGCATTTACTTTGTGTATTATTGTGATTATTTTATTGCTTTGGGTACAACCCACATAAATTACTCAACGTCCAACATTACGGTTACTCCTTGGGTTATTTTTTAAAAATGATATGCACTTGAGTGCACACAAGAGTCACTCAAATTTATAATATATAAACCATAATAATTAATAAATATAATTTTTTGCAATTTAAATCCATCATCTATGAGCATAAATTTTATAAAATATCCCTAAAAATAATTTTAAAGTGGTTAACAATGTACTATGAAAAATAAAAGAAATAAATAAATTGGAGGCGGGATAGCCCGCCCCCAACCCACCAATATTAGCAGCTTAAACGTGTCAATCCATTTGGAATCGGGCTAAGAAATATTTGATCTAACTCTCATTTTTTATATAGCAGCGCGAGACTGCCAACATGTCCTTTCCAATTTGGCAGCTCTAATTTTATGACAATTAAAATCAACATGCATTTACTTATATATGTAATATATCAATGTCAAATTTAAAATCGTGAAAATATAATTAATTTGATATATTATACGTTAAATATAGTTCTGAAATGAAAGCACTTCGAAATAGGAAATTTTTTATAAAATTCTTAAGAAGAAAAGGAAAAAAACATACTACCTCAGTCAAAAAAAATATATGCTCATTTATTTGTACGTGGTTTAATGTGATATATTAGATATTTATGGGGTATTGTGAGGACCGTTAATAAATAAAATGATTATTTATGAAAAGTATGTCATATGTACTTTCCATAAACATTCATTTTATTTATAAACGGGTCTGTTAAGTACTTGTTTAGATTTTGATGTGTGCAAAATATGTATTCTTAATTAAATTGAAACTAATATTTTATTACAAGAAAATTGGCCAAGAAAGTTATAGTTGCTAAAGGAAAGTCTGTAGCTGTATATTTGATTACCCTACAGCTAGACATGACCCTACAGCTGTAATGTTTCTCTACAACCAGTTTTTGTTTTTCAGGACTCTACAGCTGCAAAGTTCAAGACCCTACAGCTGAAAAGACCGTTTGAAGACTGATGTACAAGTCCAAGTATTAATGAAGATTTTCAAGACCCTTAAGCTCAAATTAGTGTAGCAATTTTGCACTCACTATAGAGTACTTAAGAGGAGTTTATCACAGAGAATCTGGATATTTATTGAAGATTAAATCAAGTCAACCAGAATTCTGTGAATGAAGACAAATAATACAATATGTACTATTCTGTGTGAAGGATGAGGACCACTTCACACATGCAAGGCTATAGAAAGTAAGAGGAGCCTTATCCTGAATTCAAATTTGAATTTCTCAACGGATAAGACACATCTCTTCATCTATAAATAGAGGAAGTTCTCAGAGGCAGCAACAACAGCAACCTGAGCATTCAAGCATTCAACCTAAGCAAGTCTACAGCCAACAAATTTGAGAGAGAGAGCTTATTTTCTTTGTTATACCCTGTGATTCATAGGATAGTTGGTTAGAATTTTTTTAGAAAGAATCACTATTGTTGTTGTTCCCTCACTTATTTTATTATTTTCTACTGAGTGTAGATATTTCTTTGTGAGGTTTGTTAACTCTTTGTGAGTTATTCTGAGTGAATAGGATAGTAGTTAATCTCTTGTTAGAATAGAAATCTGAGTGAATCGTATCGATCTTTGTGATTTGTTCTTAGTGAATTTGGCACCTAAGTAGTGTAACAGTGGATGTAGGAGGTCTTATTCATAGACTCTGAACCACTATAAATCATGTTTCTTTTATGTTGTTCATTTAATTTCTGTATTGCATATTTACTTTGCTGTTACATACATCATTCTTTTAAATTACTGCATGAAAACTTTGTGTTTTTCACAAAGGAACTGGACTCTACAGTTGTAGACTTCTCTAAGTCACTCAACTGTTAAGTTTGTTCATATTACTTTTCATTAACACTTACACTTATTTTCGTTGCACATTAGAGGTTTCTCAATACACTTTTAAGTGTGAGAACCCCCTCTGATATTTTATCTACAAGTTGATTTCTTTATTTGCAAGTTTTATAACTCTGCAGCTGCAGACTTCTTAAGTTCACAGCTGTAACATTTGTGGTCCATAAAACTTCTTGTAGACCCCTTGTTTTTAAACTTAAAAGAGGTTATTACAAGGTTCTAGAATTCTTTTTTGAAAAGTTTGAAAAATTATTTTATTTTTCAAGGTCTATTCAACCCCCCCCCCCCTCTAGACCTTGACCACTTAAGGGACCAATAGGGTCTAACAATACCCCCATAATAACCTCCAACATATCGCATTAAAATCACATACAAATAAATGATCATATTTTTTATAAACGAAAATAGTATTACTTGTTGGCTCATTGCTGCCCCCCATGTAAACAAAATTATATCTTTTGTGACTGTAGGCAATTAAAATTAATTACCGAAATAAAAAAAATTACATGTAGAAATTACATGTTAAAATAATTTATTATTGGGAGTTTGAATAAATTTAATTCCTAATTAATAAATTCAGTTGGGCCTTAAAATCCTAATAAATCAAATTAGGCCTCAAAAGCCTAATAAATTGAATTGAGTCTTAAAAGCCTAATAAATTCAATTGGGCTTCTAAAATTCAATTAAATATTTTGTGTCTCTAAAGTCATGAAGCTCAATCTTTAAAAAGCCCAAGAAATCAGATCTTCATAAATATCTTTGAAGATTATCAAATCTTAGATATTTTGGGAATATCCCCAAATAATATCTTCTGGCCCATCAAGTCTAGCCCACAAATCTAGAATTCTACACCTATAAATAGGGTCTCATTCTAGTCATTTTATTCACAACATCTACAACAAGGAGTCAAGAAGATCAAAGCTTAGAGAGAAGCATCAAGATCCAAGACTTCGGGCATTTTTTAAGATTCAAATGCGTTCTTCGCGATCTTCAAGAGCGTTCTTCGAGTTCTTCATCAACAAGACATTTCGATCCGGGATCACGGTGTGAAGCCTCCGGTCGACGTTCTTCATCAACATCGGCATTCGATTCGAGAAACACGGTGCGAAGCCCCTCCAATTAACGACCATCCACAAGTCTTCAACAACAACAACTCGACAAGTTAAGAGCATCAAAGCTTCAAGAGGAAGAGCAACTCGAAAAATCCAAGACTTCGAGCATCCTTGAAGATTCAAAGGTGTTCGTCGCAGATTCAAGAGCGTTCTTCATCAACAAGGCATTTTGATCTGAGATCATGGTGCGAAGCCTCCGGTCGACGTTCTTCGTCAACAACAACGACTGATTCGAGAAACACGGCCAGAAGTCCCTTCAATCAACGATCATCCACAAGTCTTCAACAACAACAACAAAACACAACAAGGGGTCAAGAAGATCAGAGCTTAGAGAGAAGCATCAAGATCCAAGACTTCGGGAATCTTTGAAGATTCAAAGGTGTTCTTCACGATCTTCAAGAGCGTTCTTCGAGTTCTTCATCAACAAGGCGTTTTGATCCGGGATCACGGTGCGAAACCTCCGATCGATGTTCTTCATCAACATCGGCATTCGATTCGAGAAATATGGCGCGAAACCTCTCCAATCAACGTCATCCATACGTCCTCAACAACGATCAACACCACTCATCTACAACGACACCAACATAGGGAGTCCAAAGGTGAATAATCAACAAAGTCCTTCCATAAGGCAATATTGATTTGAAATAAGGCTTAATGCCCTCAAATTAATATCAACTCCAAAGTCAACTCCGGACTCAACTCCGACAAATCAACAAAGTCCTTCCATAAGGCAACGTTAATTCGAAACAAGGCTCAACACCCTTGAATTAACGTCCAACTCCAAAGTCAACTCCGGACTCAACTCCGAAGATCAACAAAGTCCTTCCACAAGGCAACATTAATTCGAAATAAGGTTCAACGCCCTCGAATCAACGTCCAACTCCAAAGTTAACTCTAGACTCAACTCCGACAAATCAACAAAGTCCTTCCACAAGACAATGTTAATTCAAAACAAGGCTCAACGCCCTCGAATTAACGTCCAACTTCCAAAGTCAATATTGGACCCAACTCCGAGAAACTCGCAAATTAAATCAAGACTCGAAGAGAAAAATCAGAGAATCAAATAGAGATTGGACCCGAAACAATCGCTTGATTTCTCATATTCACATATATACTTTGTAATTTTCATTTTCACATTATTAATAAAGAGTTATTAATATTTGTGGAGAAAATTCGCAGATTACAGTGACTTGAGTGTAAAGTACAATTTCAATATACTTCCTTCATTTCACAATAAATTTCACACTTGTTTAAAATGCACAAATTTAAAAAAAATATATGAAAACTATTACCGGATAAAATTTGTATATTTTAAAAGATTTCACTGAAAAATAAAATTGTTTTCATTAAAAAAAATACTCTCAATAATATATTATATTTTTAAGTAAAAATAGTCAATATTGTTTGATACTACCTCCATCCCCCAGAAGTTTGCGGTACTTTTGGGAACACGGGTTTTAAAGAAAAGTGTAATGAATAAAATGTGTATGGTGGAAATTGTGAGAAAAATATTTTAAAAATAGAGATTTAAATAAATATTTTTATTTTGGAGGTGTACAAACTTTTGTGGGACAAACTAAAAAAAAAAATATGCAAACTTTTATTGAAAGGAAGTAGTACTACTTTTGAATAGGATGATTAAATAGTCATCTACTCGATTATGACCGCCTGGATTCGACTAACCAAATAAAAAAGGGCGTTCTTTCCTCTTGTTCATCTTAAAATAAATCTAAACGTTTTTTTCCCAAGATTTTGAAAGCTCCATTTCTATGATATCAACCGACAAAAAGCAGCACATCAGGAATGATGCAAACTAATGGCCATTAAAGGTCAACTATTAACTTTTTACACAAAATAATAAGTGTAAGAGAAGTTAAATCCATCGTTACTTCATTCGCTACACACCATCATATCATCCTCATCACTTGAATAATCAATTCATTCATCATCGTCCTCCAAGTCTATCACCATCCTCTTCCGCCTCTTCAACGCGCTCCTATCTTGTACGGTGTTAACAGGCTCCATTTCTTCGTCAATATCAGACAACTCGTCCATATATAAACTTTCATCTCCAACTGTTTCTGGACTTGCAGCCTTCATATCTACCGGATTCGATAGCATCACTTCATCACTGCAAAAACAACGTAAAATGGAATGGAACTGCTTGGTCAGGGCCTTTACAAGTGAGGAATGGGAATAGAATCGAAAATGGTTATTTGGTTGCTAAATAGTTTGTATATTCAAACTAAGGAATCATGGTTCGTTCCACCCAAAAAGTGCCCTCATAATATATTATTAAAAAAAAAAAAAAGATCCTAATAAAATTGATTTGAAAAGAAAATTAGTTATGTTGATTGCATTCCTAAATAATTTAGCAAACCAGACAAAATTTTATGAAAATGGTAGTCATTCATAAATATCAACCAAACAATACAATCATAAGCGTCATACCCTTTATCATTCTTCACTACCATCATTCTTATTTCTTAAAACAAACCAAACATTAACATTTGAAAACTGCAAGTAATGAGAAAAATTGGAGATATGACTCAGGTTAAAATGGAAAGGGAAAAAATGAGAAGAATTTTTAAACAAAGTTTGTTTTAATCGAACATATTAATGAGATATGCTTCATATAGCTGACCCCATATTTAAACTTTAAAAAAAAAAAAAACCAATATTGTGTTTTATTGAACATGTTTGCCGAGATATGACCATAGCCAAGCCCATTTACTTGGATAAGCTGTAGAAAATTTAACAATTTAATACCTTTTTATAACCTGGGCCTCCCTTATGTCTGTAGAAAAATCATCGACTGCATATACATCAGCTATAAGCTCCTCATCATCACTCTTGCCTGACACTTCCTTTGTTTTTCTGAGTCAAAAACAGTGTATTAGCAATATATAAAATAACAAAGAGAATTTGGAATATATATATATATGTATATATATATATATAGAGAGAGAGAGAGACGTACACAAACAGAGAGCTAAGTGATTCATCTGAAGGACTTCCATTTCGTTTTTGTTTGTCTCTGCAAAGACAGGCAAAAGGAGTTGCCAAATGCTCTTATATCTCTTGTATCAATAAATTATATCCTTCTTTTTTTTTCCACAAGGCAAGAAAATTATGCAATGAACTATGTCATCACTAATAGTGTCATAAAAATTCTGCAGTTGCTAGGCTATGTGTAGAGTTTAGAGGAATTCATTCCTGCAATATTGACTTTCTAATGGAAATTGGGGCCTCTGGCGATAATTTAAAATGTCTAAATCTATTGTCATAAGTCACAACTGATGAGTATCAAGTTTGCCTCAGCAATATATGCATATTATGCATGCATCCTGTTTAGGTTTTTCCTTAGTGAAAATTGCATCGGGATACAGCAAGACTCTATAGTTCATTGTTGGGGAAAGGGTGAGAGAGAGAGAGAGAGAGAGGGATAGAGAGAGAGATAGAGAGAGAGACATACACCAAAAGAGAGTTAATTGGTTCATCATCAGAGATGTCTTCAGGTGATTTTTGTGCATCCTTCTTATTGGGCGTCTCATCCATCAGATGTCCACTTCGTTTCTGTTTACCCCTACATAGACAGAAGAAGGGAGTTTCCAAATACTCTCATATCTCTAGCATCAATCTTTATTTGTCGAAGGCAAGAAAACTAAGCAATAAGAAAGTGTTATCACTAATTGTATGTCACAATAATGCTGCAGTTGTTTCGGCTAAGTATTGCATAGTTTAGACTTTAGCTGAATCTATTGCTGGCATTATTGACTTTATTATGGAAACTTTCGGTAGAATAAAATGAAAACATCAGTGCCTCAGGCAAGAGTTAAAATGCCAAAATCTATTGTCGAGTTTAAACAAATAACTTGTAAAGTGAAAAGATTGAAGGTCAAAGTTTGAGACTGGTAGATTTTAAATTTGAGAAGCATCAGCCATCCCAACAACTCATTTTAGGGCCTTTGATACATATTGACGCATGAGAGAATTCAACACATATAGACGCATTTTATATTCATTTTGTAGTAATTTAAGATTCATTGTTGCCAAGGGGTGTGTGTGTGTGTGTGTGTGAGAGAGAGAGAGAGAGAGAGAGATACACCAACAGAGAGCTAATTAGCTCATCATCAGAGATGTCTTCAGGAGATTTTTGAGCATCCTTCTTATTGGACGTCTCATCCAAAGGATGTCCACTTCTTTTCTGTTTGCCCCTACAAAGACAGACAAAGGAGTTTCCAAATGCTCTCATATCTCTTGATCTTCTTTTACGTAGGCAAGAAAATTAAGCAATAAAAAATGTGATATCACTAATTGCATGTCACAATAATGCTGCAGTTGATTGGGCTAAGCATTGCATAGTTTAGAATTTAGCAGAATCCATTGCTGACAATATTGACTTTTTTGTGGAAACTTTCGGTAGAATGGAATGAAAACATCAGTGCCTCAGGCAAAATTTTAAAATGCCAAAATCTATTGTCAAGTATCTAGGTTGCTTCTTTTAGACTAATAACTTGTAAAGTGAAAAGATTGAAGTTCAGGTCAAAGTTTGAGACAAAATGTTGAAATCCAGGATGCCTTCAAAATCAAAGACTTTGAAGACTGGTGCATTTCAAATTTGAGACGCATCAGCCATCCAAACAATTCATTTTGCATGAGAATTTAACACATATAGATGCTTTTCATTTTCAGTAATTTAAAGTTACCTATTTCTTATAGATAATAATGTTTCGTCTTCAGACTTGCCAGCACCATCTGAAGAAAAGTCACTTAATGCCTCATCCCTCAAATAAGTAGACTTCATTCTTTTAGGCCTAACAAGACCAAGTTGCTTGAGTTTGCGAGAAATCTGAGCCGTAGAAATTGTGCCAGTGCCATCAAGTGCATTAGCAATCATGTAACTGCACCTCTTGTGATCTTTAAACCTTCAGTAATTTACATATTTAGCCTTCAGATCCTATTTATTTGAGCAAAAAATCATACAACTAGGGAAGGCATAGAAAACTCTCACTGCTCAAACAAGTCTTTAATCTTCTGCTCCTGATCATTACTAAATGCATGTACTCTTTTTCTAGAGTGCCTAGCAGAGAAGAGGAAGCAATTATCAAACAACTTTCATGAAAAAGACCCTTAAAGGGTTATCCTAAGAGAGCATTCAAATTGCTTGACGCAAGCACTTACGTTGGTTTACTTAAGGATGAACTTTTCTTTGTAAGAGTTGAATTGGGATCAGTACTGCCCTTTGAAAGATCCCTTTCGTTGTCCAAGAGTTCATTGGAGGCATCAGACCTCTGCATATTTGCCTTAGCTGGCACTTTAAATCCTAGCTGTTTAAGCCTCCTAGAAACTTGCATTTTTGAAATCACTCCATCAGGATCAAGCTCTTCAGAAATGAGCTTACAGCAATCTGGATTATCCTTATACCTAGCAGGCCACAGATGAAACGTGAGCAAATTGTTCCAGCTTGGAATATGAATGCATCTATAATCTACTGCATTATAAAGAGTGGGAGGCAATATAAGATATAAACAGTTAATTTCAGATTGAGTAGCACTAGGGTCTTTAAGAAAGAAAACAAAACCAAGCCAGAAGACCCAATTCTTTTAATGTTCTAAAACCATTTCCAAGTAAGAATTCAGTTTAGGGAGAACTAACTTTTCATAGAGATCCTTAAGCCGTCCATTGATTTCATCACTAAGAACAAGCCTTTTTCCTCGTTTGGATGATCTGGCAGATCCTTTTTCGGACTGCCCCTCCCTGAACTAGAAAACGACATAAAATGAGGAAAATTTCAGAAAAACAGCTCAAAAGTAGGATATGTCCCATGCCTATTAGATATTCTGCTGCCTTCAAACTCGTCGTTAAAATTTGAAGTGCTGGCCTCATTTCCTTCCCCAGAACTTTGCCTGAATATTTCCCTGTACATCATTCGTTTGAATATTTAGATCAAAGAAGAATATTTTCTTATCATAAATAACCCATGCCAGTCATTAAAATGCATTGGTTCATAGGAAGAAATACAATCAAATTTCAGAGAAAATACTTATGCCTTCAATAGCTGTGCTCCAAACAAAAATGGTGTTAGCTATTATTTTAATCCAAATGACAAAATGCTGCCGTAAGCTAATTAGTTCCCATATAAGAAAACTATACCGACTAACATTTAAGGAGGATGGCCAATAAGGTTTATAATAACTTACTCTTGGCTATCCAGGTGATTGTCAAAATCATCATCACCAAGGGCATCAGCTATACTCCTGCGGGTCCATTGTTGATCTTCAAAGAGAACATTTCCTCCCTTATGTGTGTAATTTCTGCTTTCCCCAACTTTATTTTTAATACCTTTTAGCTCATTCAGCATAGATCCACAATTTATATACTGGCATTCTTTTCGTGTCTTCTGAAATAGAACCTCTACGAAAAGAAGGGGATTACTCTTCATTTTCCTCAACATTCTACGTATCAAAGTTGTCAAAAAGGTAACAATGTTCTCATATTCCTTGCATGGTCTTGCTTTCTGCTCCTCCAGGATATCATAGAATATTGTGAGGTATGACAGCTGCAGAATTGTTCAAGATATTATAAAAAGATTTTTCTATTATCTAAAACTATGTTTCGCAATTGAATGAAGCTAAAGATTATCAAAGGTTAATCAATCATGTACCTGGTATAGCATTGGATCTAGTTCCAGATCATCACAAATTCTCCGAAGCATGCTTAATATGTAATGATTTGTGGTGATGGAATTGTTCTTATAGAACTTAAGCAACCAACACAGTTTCTGAACAATATTGTTGTTACCAAGAGCAGAAACCACAGAAGATACTCTAAAGTCGACTTCATCAGTCAATACCGGCTGCTCTTCACCAGAAGATTCGTCAGTTTCAGCAGAAACACCATTCTCACCTATAGTTTTGTCTACCACCACTGCTTCATTGAATCCCGGATTAGCAGGCTCTGATGCAGGTTCATCAGCCTGAACGGATTCCCTGGTTGTTTTATCCATTTCTATATCAATATTCTGACTAGTTATTGTCTCCTTTTCTAACATATTGGCATCAACTGATTCTTCACAAGTAGATATGTCAACCTCACAAATAGTTTTGTCTTCCACCACTGAGTCATTGAATCCTGGATTAGCAGGCTCTGATTCAGGTTCATCAACCTGAATGGATTCCCTGATTGTTGTATCTGTTTCTATATCAATATTCTGACTAGTTAATGTCTCCTTTTCTAACATGTTGGCATCAATTGATTCTTCACAAGTAGATCTGTCAACCTCTTTCCGAGTACTAACATTATCCATGCTTGTTTCACAAACATTTTCATTCTTGGTCTCTGGCTTCTTCTTTTTCTTCCTCAACTTCTTGGAAACCTTTCATTTAAGAAAAAGTTTACAGCAATTTAAGTACACATAGCATTCGATATTAATTTAACCAGAGTGGTAAATATGTATTCATTCTGGTGGCAGCTTCAAAGATGCAATCGACCTCTAAAAGAAAGCCCCATGTTTAAAAGAATCAAAAGAGAACTGGAAAAGAATATTGCATAATCCCTTCAATTTCTTTCTAAGACATAAGAGTGTAGCATTGCACTGAATTCATACATATCAGGCATATCAAAATTTCTTAAAGTAGTCTTTCTTGTGCAATTGATCTTCCTATAAGATTCTGTAAGCAGAAACTGCTTGACATGAACAATTAATTATAAATCAAATGTACCCGTAGTGTGCCACGTGCTTGAAGGGTTTCCAGTAGCCGCAGAACAATGTGCATGGTCTCCACCAAGTTGGCAAGATCACTTGAAACATCATAACAGCAGATTAACAAAGTAATAAACATATATGCATATCAATGTTTATCATGAAAGTACAAGTAAAGGAATTAATGAAGTCAATTTTATCCTTAATTTTTGAATGTGTATATTACACATTCAAATTTTCCATTTAATATGCTTATGTAATACAAAAGCTAAGCCTGAATTTGATGTTCAAGACCTGCTCAAATGGATGATCAGTTACTCAGTACATAAAAGATGTATCTTGTAACTCCAGCCCACTACTACTGAGAACCTTACAACTGGGGTATATGCTAACATCAGAACTACGGTAACATATTCAAGATGCAAATAAGAAGGATCTAGATGTAAGAACTTGAAGACAAATGAACATATCCAAAATTGTAGATTAAAATAATACAGTCAGTATATGGTTACCAATATATATTGGCACAAAGTGAAAGGAGAGATTCAGCTCGATGTCATATGACCTAACTATACAATAACCCCTCAACTAGAGTCCAAGGATATTTAGTTTTTCCTTCAAAGTGAAATCTTAAACTGAGGATTATTGAGTAACCAATCGGTGTAAATAAAAACCATATCGCAGAAGAAAAAAGGAAAGAAACTAGGTTCTTAGGTATATAACGAAGAGTGTACATGCCAGCCCCTGAATGCCATCCCCAGTGTATGAACACTAAAATAATGCAACCAGAATAGTCTATCAATTTCGAAGCATATGCAGGAGTGGTTACGAGTTGATGCAAGACATGTTAGTAGTCATATAGAATATGATATACCTCTAATAAGTACATGAGTTAGTCAGGAAAAATGAACTGCACTTGCATAAAAGCACCAATTTTATGGTAAAGAACATATTATATTCCACATTTTAAGGCAGCAATTTCAACGAAATGAGAACTTTTGTTTCGCTAAACTGACCAACAGGTAATGTATTGCAGTCTTGTACTAATAAAATCAGAATTATCAGCAACTGAGATCCAAGAGCTGCAATTCCCTCCAGGACAGTAAGGATTTTATGATCATGGAATTTAAGCATCTGGCCTTTCTAGTCCCACATCTCAGATAAAATGGAAAAATATTACTGGTCATACCATAAGTATGTTCTCAATAGAAAGCCTAAATGTATGCGTTAAGCTACAAAGCTGAATACCATTGCATTCAATGATAACTATCAAGAAACCACTTTAAACACACTATTACAAGGAATAAAGTAAAACCTTTTTGATTGTTTATGAGTATCAAATGACTTGATCAGGTTCAAGAGAAACTGAGTCATCCCTTCCTCGGTTTGATCATAGAACAACTTGTATAGAAGGATGCGAGCTGTCTGAGGTTCCTTCGAATCTTCTGGGGATTGCTTTAGCACCAAATCCAGCATCCGTATCTTCACAAGACATAAATATATATGTCAGAAACAGTTGACAAAGCATGCCTTGAACCGACAGTTCGTGGAAGAACTTATTAGGGCAGAGATGCACATACTTTGACAAGGAAAGATTACAAGAGATATGGATATTAAGAAACAAGAGCAGCAAAGGAGGGTACTATCAATTATGTATGGTGCATCTAAAGACAGAAGAATAATTACCATAACTTTTGTGAGGGATCCTGCCGCTGAAAGAAGCTTATAATTGTTTGTATGTTTCAAGGCTTCAAATGCATTGCGCCAATTTGAAATGACCATTGAAAACATGGATTCATTCAATGTTTCAGCAATTGGTCCGCATATACTACCTTTAAACAAAGTGTTGTCATCATGATAAGTCGTAGATGCCTTGTTTTCAACATCAATACTTGGCTGCCAAGGCATAGAGCAGTAGACATAAGTTTTGATACATGAGGCAAGAACTAGAAAATTATGCATACTAAAAGTAGACCAAGAGATGCATCGACTAAAACCACTTAAGGAACATTGGAGTACTACACTCTTTCCTAAGATTTTCCTCTACGCTCCCCTGATAATGTAACATATGAGGATAGCGTTCAGATTTTGGGTTCTGAGGTATGTTATCTCTGACGTAAGCTACATCCTAACTTGGATGGTGCATGATTTGTGCACTAACAAGGTTCTCCTTCACCTGTTAAAGTTAGCACAGTTGTTATCTCTCTATAAACTACCTAAGGTTTAATGAACTCCTGTAGAGTAGTACTCAAAAAACTTTCTCCAGCTCCCTACAACCTAGAACTTAAAAAGGTATCTTAAAAAATTGCCTAAATTAGAACTCTAATAAACATTCAAACAAACCATATCACATAACAAGGCCCGGCCCGTCAACCTTATCCATTGATCTCAAAATGTGGATTTTTCCTGAAGGACAGCCCATTAATGGGACTGAAGAAAATTCAATTTAATTCACATGGTTCGTTAAATAGATATAGAAAATAAAAAGGAAATAAAATAGAAAAAATATCACCACCAAACAAAACTACAGAAACCAAAACTCAGTCCCTTCCCGATTGAATTTGCAAAGTTGCTGCTTAACTAAGTCTTCCTGCTAATTCCTATCAATGTGCTCTAACTGCAGCAACATATATAGCGCTTGGGTCTCTTCCATCAAAATGTCAAAAATGACAACTCGGGAAAACTCCTAGTGGAAAGAATGCATGTGAAATTGGTTGCTTTTTCTTCAAGTATTTCAGTTTTCCTTTTTTTTCTTTTTTTAAAAAGAAAGAAAAAATACTCCTTTTAAATGAAGTTGGATTTTTTTAGAGCCTAAGATTTATTGTTGCTTACAACCTTATCTTTCCCGTCCTCCAGAACAATTCATTACAGCCAAAAAATTCAATTTCCATGTACCAAAATCAAGTTTACTAGAAATAATAATCTGAACAAAAAGGCTAATTCTGTGCAGATTATCTACCTCAACACTTAATCTTAGAATCGTTCACACATAAATCTTGACTTAAACCAGTCTAAAGGACATGTCTGTAACTGTTGATAGACTCCTGATTTGTAGCTGTCCCTAGCTTTATAGCTAACCAGATCCTAATTGATAGCCCTGATTTGTAACTTTCCTTAATTTGTAGCTTGCAAGTATTGTTGTATTTGTATACATAGAGGGGTCCCAAAGAGGAGGGTGTCCAGAATTTCATATATAAACTTGTGTGTTCAGTTAATATTGTCAATGTCTTCATATGTAAAAATTGCAAGTAGCAAGTGCTTGTAATGGGTTGCGTGTTGTTAGAAGCCACAATATACTGAATGCTCATTTGACGCCCTAGCAGACAGTTCTTAGCTAAAAGTATCTTTAAACCATTGTATATTGTAATTGAATGCAAATGATAATTAGACATTTTGTCCCTCTTATTGTGTCTTACCTTTGTAGTTATACACCTGTGATATTGAAATGATGTTACAAACTCAGAAACCTTGAAGAATACAATAATATCACTGCTCTGAATTTCTTGACGTTCTTTAACAATATCTTCGAGGATAGACTGCATCAGAACTGATGAACACAGGATTTAAAGGAGATTATATACCAGAAAAAACACTAAAATTTAGCAGTAGATTTTAGTGGATGGGAAAAAGTATCACCATTGTATCCACCCATCAGAAACTGGCTTGTGAAATCATCGAGCAATTGCAGGGTTTTACTTTTGGCTGGTGGTAGTTCTCTGTGGTCCCAGATTTCTTTCTTTGAGGGACCTCGAATATTTTTGTGCTCTTTCAACACAGGATTAGCAGATGCGGAAGGATTTCCTTTGATAAGTGCTTTAGAACCATCCTATTGAAGAGAAAAACAATCAAAATTAAGATTACAATTGATTCTGACCAGAAAATAACTGATGAGGACATCAACAGTGACGCATACCAAGGTGATCCTGGTATATGTTCCAGTAAATTGTGAATAACAACTGAGACTGCGAAGTCTGGCACGTCTTCTTTTTTCCTGTTCCTCTTTCATAATAGATTGAAGACTGGCAAATGAATTCTCAGCATCTTCTTCCACCTAATCAACAAATCAACGTAAGATGTAATGTAGGTACCATATGAAATATCAAACATAAAGGAGTCTGGCAAGAGTTGATAACATTTAATCAAATAGAAGAAAATGTATATTCCCAATAATGTGAACAAACTTAGATATAGATCTGTAATCAAATGCAATTTACTAACATTGATTTATCTTATTACTATTTCAAAATACACTAACCTTAGAGCCCTTCAAGTGTGCCTTAGCAATCAACTCTGGTTCTTGACCTTTAAAAATGTAATAGAAAATTTCCAATAAAAGCATGTTATCTTGACGTAGGTAGCCCTGAGAACCACCTGTGTGCTGCGACAGCACCAGTATCAAGTCCATGACATTCTCCTGGAACAAAAGTTCTATAAACCTATCTCTAAGAAAAAGAAATTGAGAGGCTGTTGCTCCAGCTATCTTCTGAGTTGATATGTCTTGAATAGCTAGGATGTTGCGGAATAAAGTAAGGATCAACTGGACCAATTTCCAGTCATCCTCCGTGAATGATTCACTGGGCCAACATAAAGTAGATCATCAGATTTGAGCTTCCTGTTAACTAATGACTGGAATATATAGTCAGATTCGTATGAACATTATAATTAAACTCCCACTTCTTATCACTAGGAAACTCATACATAAAATTATAAAAATTATTCAGTAAAGATGCAGTTTCCACGCCAGATACAGCAAATCATTTCAGAATAATAGAAATCATAATTAAAAATCCACTAACCAGTCTACAATTGTTACAAAATAAAATAAGAACCCATCTTTTCTCAAAAAAAAAAAAAAAATCTCATAACAATCATAACTTACCTTTCGAGATTTTCAAGTGGAATTTCGAGAAGAGACACTATCACTGGAATAATATTACTCAACGTAATAGCAGACTTCAATCCCCACAGATACTCGGTCTGCTGCGCTATATCACTGGAAGTAGGCTCAACCGGCATAGTAAGAAACACCAACACTTTTACTACAGAAAGTTAGAAATCCAAATAAGTCACTATTTCACTCGTTTACATCGACATACAACCTTTCGAAAGTTCTAAGCCAGCAATTACCTGAATTCAACACTAAATTACGATCTTCAGGGTAATATTCCATAATCGGTATCAAGTCTTTACCAACAATATTCCACTTGCAAATTTGCTTGAACACATCTCGTTTCTCCTGATCATCGCGCCTTAGATACCTCAACAAATCCTTCAAGCTGTCTGCCGATACATTTAAACAAAATAGCAACAGAATCATATCATTAAGCAACGCAGGCTTCTTCATTCGCAACATTATAGAGATACAACAAAAAACACGCAAAAATGTTGTACCTAAACAAAATTCTCCCTTTTCATATCCTATGCGTTTGCTAATCCCAGTTTCTATGTCTGTCTCTTCATCTAAAATTCCTAGGCCAGCGCAAATGTTGGATAGTTCATCCATTCCGCACGAATTAAAACCCTAAAACTAGAGGGGAAATGTAGATGGAAAATGCTTGAGCGCTTTGATGTACGAAGGTTGTGAAAAATGAAAATGGATTTTGGGATTTGGATCTGATTGTCCAGAGAGGGTTTTGGGTAGTCTTGGCGACAATCCAGATTTTCCCGCCTTTTTTAAAGAGCGAAGCGGCGGGAGAATTCCATTTTTTCTCGAAAAATTATTAAACGATAATACAATATACTACCTCAGTCCCGAAACTACTTTCATAGTAGTCCCGAACACGTGAAACAAGAAAAAATAAGTATGTGAGTGTAAAGTTAAATAATAAAATAAGAAAATGTGTGTTTTGTTGACTTTTGTGAGTGAAAAAAGTTTCCTTTTTAGGTGTGTGAAAGAAGAGTTGGGACGTCCAAATAAGGAAAGTGTGAAAGTAGTTTTGGGACGGAGGGAGTATTTATTTACAAATAAATTAAAAGTGTTTAAATATCATATTACCGTTAAAGTAGCATATCATATCAGATCATTTATTGTTATTATGTGCAAAAAATAAAAATAAAATTAACGCTCCATTGTTATTTTAATACCTAAAAGTATATCTTATTAATTTTAATAATCTATAATATTTTTAAATAAATATTACTCCCTCCGTCCCATAATTGTTTTCACACTTTTCTTTTTCGTTCGTCCCATAATTGTTTTCACACCCTATAAATGGAAACTATTACTTTAATTTTATCCTCACAATCCAACTAATCTCATTATTTTAATAATATAATTTTACACAACATTCTACTTTTCTTAAAATTTGTGTCATCTCAGAGATGAAAACACTTCTGGAACGGAGGGAGTAGTATTATTTTTAGATCCATATCCAATTAGTCAATTTATACATTTTATGCATAAAAGTTTCCCATCTAAGTCTCGAATAGATTTTTTTTCATAAAATTTGTGTCACTATTTACCTAATGTATATTTTAATTTATAAAATAATACTTACCCTTATGTCTCAATAAGAGCTGACAAACAGGCTAGTCTGATCCAGTTGATTGGGTCAAATCATATTCACGATACAATCCATTTTTCAATCGTGACTATAAAAATTGAATCCAGTCCAGTCCAAATATCAGGTAGGTCCGAAATTACTAGTTTTAGGTACAAATGCAAGCAAGTCGGGTCATTTTTTAATCGAGCTTATGAAAATTGAACTCAGTCCAACCCAAATATCGGATAAGCCGAGCCAAAATTACCAGTTATAGTCTCAATTTAAACTTCGCATTTTTTTCGGGTGTTCCGTAATAAATTTCATACTTCTAAAAAAATAAAATACTTTCTAAATGCCTACTTTATTTCAAAATATTATTTATTTATTTATCCAAAAAATCAATAAAGCATTTTTTTAAATATGTGTCTAACAAAATGTGAAGTATAATTCGGAATAAAGAGTATATATCATCAATATATCAATATAATTTATGTAAAACAATTTTTTAATTATATTTGATTATCCACACTGTTGATATAAGCAATTAACACATTTGTCAAGAAGGACGATAATTAGAGTTGCGACTATGAAAACAAAACGAAGTGAACTACACTCGGAAAGATCAAGTTAAATGATTAAATGTGTTGCCAAATGTGCTAAAAAGTGTTTTAAGGGGCGATCAACAAGAGTTGCTCACCACCTCCACCTCTCCACACAAGATTTTCTCGTCAGAATCATCATAGCAAAGTTGTTTACCCAATGTTGGGTCCGATGTTTCCCAACATTGCGACCAATATTGGACTTGTTCGCCCTCGAAATTTAGGTTGCTCACCCCGGGAGCATTCCTACTCACCTCTTACATCATGTTGCTCGCCTATGGGCCAGCAACAAGCCTAGAAGGATGTTGTTTCGCGCCAAAGAAAGCTTTTGTTGTAATCCACATGGGACACGTGCGGCATCAGAAGGGTCACCTCGTGCTTAAATTGTCCCTTGTAAATATGTACTCTTGACAATGAATAAAGGTTTCGAAATTCGATAATTCTAACAACGTTCTACTTATATGTCACGACATGTTATCCAACGTCCTACTTGCTTATCTTCCTAATATTCAAGAATCATTACTTAAATGTATTGTTTGATAACCTCGTCGTATTAAGTCACGTAATCAACTTGCTATTAAAGGTTATCAACAATTTGGCGCTAGAAGGAGGGCGTTCAAACCTCCAATTTGAAGAAATGATTGGAGATTCAAAGGATGTTCTTGTGTCTTTTCAAGAACAATTGAAGATATTAAGTGAGAAGTGAAGTTAATTATATAACATGTCATACAAATTTAAAGCATACGAGTCGGGAAAACATCAAATCGTCATGCAAAAGGGAAGTAATCAATCTAAAACGCATGTATACTTGATTTAATTGCCAAAAAAGTTGGTAGTCTTTTGACGAGGCTAGAAGGTTGATAAAATTTGCCATATTTGCATAAACTTGTGAGTTTCCTTGATAACTCGTGGAAAGTTTGAAGAAATTTTGACAATTGTTCGCAAAATAGGGTTTGTTTGCGGGAAAACCCCAGTAGAACACGCAGATTAAAGTTTGTTCATGATTCTCAAGTGTTGCTTGCTCAAAATGTATTCGTCAAAGTTTGTAGGTGCTCAACAGCAACAAGTTGTTTGCCAACTTAAAATGCCTCGCTAAAAAGTTACCAGACCCAAGTGTTGATAGCATGCCCTAAGGCTTGTTTGCTAGGAGTGGCAACACGATAAGGTGAAAAACGAACACGACACGATAAGATATAGGTAAACACGAACACGAAAATTTTTGTGTCAACACGACACGACACGATAATGACACGAAAGTTTATTTATCAATTTTAAAAAAGTAATAAATAAATAAAGACACGAAACGACATGATAAGAACACGATAAGGACACGAAAATTAATAAATTTTATATTTTATTATCAATTTTAAAAGTAATATATTTAATATTTTGAATTTAAAATTTATTAACGTGCTACTATCAGATACATATTAGTAATGTATAATCAGATCACTAACAGATTAACAGGTTGCTAACGGGTTAATAGGTCATCTGTTAATTTATCGTGTTTAACGGGTTGACACAACATGAACACGAACACGACACGAAATATTCGTGTCCTTATCAGGTCGACACGATAAGGACACGAACACGATAAGCTTAAACACTAACCCGTATTTTCATATCGTTTTCGTACCGTGTTATTGTGTCGTATACGAAATTGCCACCCCTATTGTTTGCCCACTTGTACATGCTTGCAGAAAATTGTTCATCCAAGGTAGGGTCGTTCATCCCTCATTGTTCGTCGACCATCGGTGTTAGAGGATTAGGATTTTTTTTTATCAGAAAAGAAATGATTTTATAGCATAAAAGGGTATAAGGAATTCCCCCAACTTAAATATAAATAGTTTTTGGCAATCTCACAATTATGAACAGAAATAACACAAGTCACCAAGACATCTTATAATACGTACTTATTTCTTAAAAATACTTGGATTCTTCACCCAACCTTCGAAAGATCCTGAAGCCTCCTTGTAGCCTTTTGCAGTAAACCAACTCCAAATGCGAGCCTTAAGTTCATCCACTAATTCCCTGCAATTAAAAGAATCCTGACGAAAAATGACAACGTTTCTTTTTTTTCCATAGTATCCAAATCGCACATAACCATATACATACAGCAAGATTTTTTCCTTCCTTTCCTTTGATTAGACTACTAAAGAGAAGTAGATTCCTCGCCGGGTCGGATGGTAAAGCCACTTTATGTCCCATCCATTCAATACAACTCATCCAAAAACGATAGGAAAAAGCACAATCAAATAGGACATGAGATACCGTCTCTGTTGAGTTGTTACAAAATATACAATTAGGATTGACCTGAGCAGGCACAACATTTCGGCTTAATAAAGTGGATAGAGTTGGAATGCGTTGCCATAGAACTCTCCATGCATGAACAATGATCTTCGGAGGGATGAACTTATTCCATATGAGTTTGAATTCCTCATTTTCTTCACCTACCAATATCTCAGCTTGGCTCAGAACCTCATAGGCACTCTTGGTCGAGTAGTTCTCCTTGAGAGATGGACCTACCTCCACCCGTCTTTGATACCCTGTTTCAAACAAAATCTGTTAATCACAACAAGAAGCTCATTAAGAATATCATTTTCCCTATCGAAAAGATTTTTTCTCCACTTCCAATCCCAAATCCACACCCCATCCCTCCACTCCCCTAACTCACTCACTGTAGCATTCTTATTAACACTCAAGTTGTAAAGTCTAGGGAAAACATATTTCAAAGCGATCCCCCCTGCCCAACACTCCTCCCAAAACAGGATATCCCTCCCATCACCCAACTCTCTTCCTAGATTCCTAAAAAACCACCCACTGTCTTTATCCTCCACCGCTTTCAGGACCTCACCCCACCACCCAGTTGGTTTTGACCTTCTACCCAAGTTCCCACCACTAACTTTAACCCCCCACGATGACCCCCACCTAGAACGAACTACTTTCACCCATAATCTATCGCTCTCATTATGGAATCTCCAAACCCATTTTCCTAATAAAGCTTTATTCAAGCACTCCAGGTCTTTAACCCCAAGTCCCCCTCTAGATTTAGAGTTGCATATGGATTTCCATTTAATCCATGAAATTTTGCTCTCACTCTCACTCCCACCCTACAAAAAAATTCTTTGTAACTTCACGATTTTTCTCAAGACTTTTTTTGGTGCCCGGTAAGTAGAGAAGTAATAAACTGGAAGAGCCGAAAGTACCGCATTAACAAGAGTAAGTCTACCGCCAATAGAGATATTCAAACCTTCCCATTTCTTCAACCTGCTTATGATTTTTTGGATCACCTTACTCCAATCCTTAGTTTGACTGTGAGTGCACCCCACCTTGACCCCGCCCTTTGGTGCTTCCAAGGTAGGCTGCATAATTTGTTGTAGTCCCTTCATCCACATTCAGACCCACAAAAATACACTTCTCCTTATTAATTTTCAATCCTGACACCATCTCCAAATTGATAAGAAATCTTTTGATGAAGGAGATATTATTCCAATCCGCTTTCCCAATAAAGACTGTATCATCCGCGAACTGGAGATGAGATATTTGAATCCTGTCTTGACCAATTACCACCGGAGAAAAAAGATTATTATCCACAACTCTTCTCATCATCAGACTCAAACCTTCAGCAGCTACTAAAAATAAGAAGGGAGAAAGAGGATCTCCCTGTCTTAAGCCTTTCTGAAGATGAAATTCTTCAGTGGGACTCCCATTAACAAGAACTGACGCATGAGCAGAAGATATACACTCTATGATCCAACCAATCCACTTTCCATCAAATTCGAATCTCTCAATTAAAATTTTCAAAAAGCTCCACTCAATGGAATCATACGCCTTTGCAAAATCGATCTTGTAGATGAATCCTTGCTCTTTTCTCTTTTTGATATCCTCAATGGCTTCGTTGAGAATAACCACGCTATCTAAAATCTGACGGCCACCAATAAAAGCACTTTGTTGCTCTAAGATTATAGAATCAAGGACTTTGCTCAATCTGATCGACAGGACCTTAGAAATGATTTTGTAGATCCCTCTAATAAGAGAAATAGGTCTGTAATCCCCAAGGGTACGTTTGTTTTGGGATTAAGGGGGTCGTGGGAAGTCATGACTTTGAAATTCTGAGATGTGAAAACCTTGATGAATAGTAAAAGTGTGTGTTTGTTTTGGGATTTTAGTAGGGTAGGATGTTACTTTATATCAAATCAAAGTGTGATAGTGATTGATTTTATAGGTATAATAATAGGTATAATAGGTATTTTATGAGTGTTGTGTTGGAAAAAGTAATAATAGGTTTAATAGGTATTTTTAGGTGTGGATTGAGTTTGGGATGTGAAATCCAGATGTTACATCCCAAACTCGTGTAGAGACGTGATCGCAAAGTCCTACATTCATCCGTGCTAGTCCCAAAACAAACATACCCCAAGAGAATTGGCTTCTGTCTTCTTAGGTATAAGAACAATGAATGAAGGATTAAGACCTCTAACCAACCTTCCGTGACTATGGAACTCCTCCATCAAAACTATCAGATCATCTTTATAAACATTCCAAAACTTCTTTAGAAAGCCAAAGTTAAATCCATCAGGCCCTGGACTTTTAGAGCTTTCACAAGCATCAATCGCACCCCTGATTTCTGATTCAGTGAACTTAGACGTGAGAAAAATGTTATCCTCCTCTGAAATTTTCTTGTCACAGAAGTCTTCAGACAATCTCACTTGAGAGCGATGAGAGCTTGAGTAATGTTTTTTGAAGAATTCAGCCACTTCTTTCTTAACTTCCGACACCTCTTCTGTAACACCCAAGAATAAGCTGTTGTTTTCGTCCCCTAACTTTTCCTTTTTGGCGTGTTTAATTGTTTTTCCTAGTTTAGTCCCTTAAGTTTTGTGCTTTAGTATTTTATCT
>JAPKLY010000366.1:296570-309714 GCA_026898435.1 Prunella vulgaris | reverse complement strand
AGATCACGCCCAAAAGGATTACTTTCAAGATTTATTAAAGACTTCCGTTGTATTTAAAGATTAGGGTGTGACATCTTCTCTCCAGATCCCATCAATCATTATTCCGACTATCTCATTGCCTATACGCCTCTTATTAATGAAATGGTGAAAAATCTTGGAGTTTGCATCACCCTCATTTATCCATCTCAATCTTGCCTTCTTTCTGTCTGAGTAGATTATCACGGAAATTTAAGTCCCGTAACAAAAGACCCTCTGTTCGTTTCTCTTGCTAATCTCATTCACTTCCAGCCCAAAAACATCATCTAAAACATCTAATCTGCTGATTTCCTTCTTCCTTTCTTGAATCTTCCTGTCCAATGAGCCAAACGTATTTGCATTCCAATCTTTTAAGTCTGCCTTGAGTCTCTTGAATTTTTCTTTTAGAACAAAGCCACCCCATCCTTTAACAGAATCACTCTTCCATTTTGAAGAAACAAATTCTTTGAATCCCGGATGAAACTGCCAGGCATTAATGAAACGGAAGGGCTTAGCACCCCAGTCCTTCACTTTGATCTCCAGGGAAATCGGACAGTGGTCGAAAAGAGTTCTTCCAAGAGTTTGATAATGAGAATTCGGCCATTTTTGCAGCCAAAGATTGTTCACCAAAATACGGTCTATACGGCTTTTGCAAGTGTCATCCGATCTGTAGCAGGTAAAAAAACATCCATGAAGGGGAAGATCAATCAAACCGGTCCCCTGAATAAAATCATCAAAAGCGTTAATATCTCTTCTGCAAGGATCGAAATTCTGGCCGACTCTTTCTGATTGACTTCTCACAGAGTTAAAATCTCCAATGGTACAAATACAAGCCGAATTGTTCTGGTTCACCAATCCACCTAATCTATCCCAAAAATCAACTCTTTCATGAAGAGGACAAGGGGCATAAATGTTTACAAAGCAGCATTCGATCATGTCCTGACCCCAAAACCCAATGACTACCAAACATCCACTCATATGCCAACAACTTGAGGCACTGAAAATATCCGGGTTCCAAATTGAAATTAAACCTCCCGACCTACCCTCTGATTCTCTACACGTCCAGCCGCATTTCTCGATCCCCCATAGAGCTCTAATCAGTAAATCATCAACCACTTCTTTTTTTGTCTCTTGAATACACACAAAAACAGCTTTCTGCTTCAGAACTAGCTCCTTATTTCGTTGCATTTCAATCTACTCCCCAAGCCCCTGATATTGTAACTGAGAATCTTCATGATATAATACTCGTATGATTCTCCTCCTTCTCCGTTACATTTTTATGCTCAGAGCATAGACCCTTGATTTTGTCAATAATCGAACCCTCCTCAGAATCTGCCTCCAAACCCATGAGTTTTCCAATTTTCCACACTTCATTGCCTTCTAAAATATTAATAATCTCACCCGCTGGATTTGAGCCTCCTTCAGTTCCACGAGAAATGCCTATCCGTGATTTTCCAAAATCATTGGATAATTCCAGGTCCGCGAGAAAAGCACCCAATTTTTTTAATTCCTCTTTCTTCTTAGCCCTCTTGGATGGAATATTATGTTTTTCCTCCACACTTTACCTGTATCAGAAATGCCATTATCCTTGAATTTTGGGCATGAACTCGGCCGGTTGCCGCGAGAAGAGGGGGGTTATTGAAACTCCTTGAAACATTGACCTGATCCAACTTGCAAGAGGTGTGAACTCTTTCATCCTTATTATTTGCTAAATCCTCTTGAGTACAAATTAATTGGGCCGAGAATGTTGACCGGTTAATGCCTAAAGGAGAAGCTGGTCCAATGTTTCCTTGATCATCAAAGTGATTCTTCATAGTCGGTCCACTAAAAACCTTGGGCCCAACAACATTACTACTTAAATGAATCGGCCCACCATGAGATTTATTAATAGCCAATACTTCCTTATCAGATGCTGGGACAACATCCACGTTCAAATGATCCTGAGATGCTTCCTTCGAAGAATAATTAAATGGCTGCGCCGTAATGGATTCATTTTCGGGCGATGGAGTCGAGGACTCCCGACTTTTGGACTCCTCCAAAATTTGAAAATTGTTTGCCATCTGGATCCCACTTACTCTATCTTCAGAGTGAGATTTAGAAGACCCGCCTTTTCTTTGTACTTGCCAACCGCCGATCGAGCCCTCGGCAACAAGACTTCCCCCATGGACGAAAGCCTCAGCTTTGTCACCTTGAAGCGAAAGTAAAGAACCACAAGACCAAGACGAATTATCTTCCAAATCATAACCGGATAACCCTTCAGATTCATTCGAGGGCAGGGGCTCGGGTTCCTCCAATACGTAAATATTGAACAGTTTTTTATCGATGGACACAACGAATGACCTATTAATGTTCAAAGAAACTGGAATGGACAAAAGAATTCTGGCAAAATCCATACACTACCCTAACTCTATTTTTTTGTCGACCGAAATGAATTCACCAATTTTAGCCGCGGCTGTGGCAAAAAATCTACGATTCCACGCATGCAAGGGGACCCCCACCCATCTCGTCCAAATCCTTCTGTTCAAACACACATCTGACGCTCTCCACGGACGAAACCATTCCAACCAATGCTTAAACCATTTGTCCATTTCAGATTCGGCTTCAGATAAACTACGGCTACTCAGATTGTGAATAAGCAAAGAGTTATCACCTATGAAGATAATCTTAAAATTAATCCCGCATTCGTTAGAGATTTCCTCTCCGTTCTCCTCCCATGTGAAGTCCCTACGAAGTGAACCGATCCAACAATCCTCTAACCATTTCCTTTCCTCCTCCTGAGTAGAATATTCCAACAGAATCGAATTCATAGGATTCGAGTTAATACCTTTAGAATTTACGTTCTCCGGATTTGGCGGTGAACACACCACATCTTTGAATGATTTTCCGTTCGACCTCAAAACCAGACCAGCTTTGAAGCAATGAGTCTTCTGAATCCGATTATCTCTGATATTTCTACTAAATCTAGGAGGAAAACCCTCAACTTGTAGGAGTCCACCCAAAGGTTATTCAAAAACACAAGAGCTCTATCCACATCCAACACATGATCCGCCCTGAAACGAACAAACCCAAAAGGCTTTCCTGAAACATCCAGCTTTTTAGGGATAAAAATATCCACCACCTCTTCGAACTCTTCAAAAGTTTTCCTCAAGGTGTTTAACCCGCAATCAGGAGGAAAGTTTCGGAAAAAGAAAGATTTAGAATACTCCCTAAGACCTTTGACATCTTTCTTGAAAGCGTTACAACTGGTTCTTCCAATGGACTGAGTACCTCTCCACTTACCGGACCATTTCTGCCTCACCGGAGATCTCTCAGAAAAGGTTAACCTAGGATCTACCCAAAACCTCACCCTCTCTCCCCTCTCTCTAAATTTTCTCTCTCTAGCCATCTCTTAGCGGATTAGGATTTACATTTGCTTGCCAAAGAATCTGTTTGCCTAAAACAATAACATGCGAACAACTCAGTTGCTTGCTAATTCATATTATTATTTATCGGTTACAACTTATTCACAAACACAAGTTGCTCGCCTACCAACATAAGTGCTCGCGCAAAAATGATTTGTTTGCTCCCCTAATAGTATAACTGATCATAAGCCATTACTGTTCACATATAGATTGTTCACTCCCCATAACTTGATTGCCAACAATAATTATTCACATATTAGGGCTTACTTGCCAAATTCAAAATTTGATCGCCAAATTGCACGTTGGTTCCTAATTGTAACTACTCGCTGAAGGAGTTGTTCGCCCAGTTCTTGAAGATGTTTGCCCCTGATAGGGATGTTCATAGAAATGTTCATTGCTTGCCTGAATTGGACAGTTGCTCGCTCAAGTATTGATCGCCTAACAACATAGATGTTTGCTTCTCCACACAGCTGCTCGCCAATTAACTACAGTTGTTCGCCAGTTTTCAAATTGCTTGCGGGAAAATTACTAGCATGTTTTCAAAGTGGTTATTTATCTGTTAGGATATTGTTGTTAGTGTTTTGATGATATAAAAATCAACTTAGCTTGTAACAGGACCAACTGAACTTGTTAGTCAGCTGATGAGTAGAATAGGATTATATAGGTCTCTATGAGGGGAAACCTTACTGCCTTGAAGATCTGAAGATGCTCATGAAGAAGAAGATCAATTGAGTTCTCTCTTGAAGACTTAGCCAAATTCTGAAGACAGAAGTCGAGGTCAACTGACATCTGGAAGATCAGCTGAATCCATCTTGAGAGAAGAAGAACCTAGCTGAAATGTGAAGATCAGCTGAAGAGCCGATGACAGTTAGACAAGGACAAAGCTCCAAGATCAGCTAATGTCTGTCAAGATCAACTGAGGAAGTCAAGGCTGCTGATTCAAGGATCCATTAATGCTGAGACAATCATGCTAAGGGAAAATGAACAAGATCCAGCAATGGCTAGTTGACTCCGAATTTGAAGGCGAATCAATCAAGAAAAATCAAAGATTGAAGATTGATATAATAAGGGAAGAAGAATATTTGGAATCAAGATTATGGTCAATCAATCTATCTGATTGATTGATTCCATAATTATAGGGAAATTCTATTCAACTCAAATGGCTAGTATTTGAAACCTATAAATAAGAGTACAAGAGTGAAGAATTCAAGAAGAATGATACACACACTATTAAACTTGCATAAACACTGCCAAAATCACTATGTACTCACTTTTTCACACAAACGTTTATCTTTTGTAAGACTTTAGAGAAGCTTGTAGCTAGTTACATCTTGCATTAGTTGATTGTAAGAGAGTATTTATCTCAAAGAAAGAAACTGAGTAGATAGTCCCTCTAATCCAAGCTGGATAGAGGAGAGTGGATGTAGGATTTTGATCCGAACCACTATAAATAAATGTCTTGTGCCTTTTTACATGTTCTTCATGTTAATGTTGAAAGAAATGTTATGCAATGTGTTGCCATCATTTCTTTCAACATTAGAATTCGCCCTTTCTACTAACTTTCCTAATAATTTTTTCCATGTTATATTATTTGTCTAGGCATGGAAGTTGAAGAGGTAAAGGTCCCAGAAGGTTCTAGAACGTCAGGCTGTTCCATTGCTTGAGTAGAGAGATATCCACTAACTTGGAAGTTATCATTATGGGCGGTTATTTTGAAGCCCACTATTTGGCTTCATTATGGAGTGTAGAGCTCATTATCTACGTCTATAAATAGAGCACCACTTCATCATTTCAAAGTATGACCGAAAAGTATAATTCAGAGTTGAACGGATCATGAGTCATTCACTAGATTCTATGTTATACACGGTTCATCAAAATGTTGGGAACATTAGTCTTGGCATTGTTCACAACATTCATTATTTGATCTAACAATCCGTTCGGCTGAACGTAGACGTGTTAGGTTTTGTTTAGGTCTATTCTTATAGGTCTTGTTTAGATCCTTGTGTGATCTTGTGTAGGTCTTACGTGTCCTTGAATTTTGGTTTCTTGTGTAAACCTTGTATTTGTGTCATTACAAGTTATAGTGAAGTTTCTCTGCTAGTGAGGCAGCATAGTCTATACATTTTGTATAGTCTATGAAATCTTTTGATATCCCTTTGCAAAAGTGTGCGTTTAAGTCTTCCGCTGTGTAGTGTTGTCATTTATGTTGTTGACATTTTTTAACAACACTTCTCTAAAACTTTTTCAATCACACGCACCAACATTCTCAAGTGGTATCAGAGCCACAAACTAGACACATTTAGTTTAAGATCCTTTGTTTGTTTATTTTTGCAATGGAATATCCATTAACTCCCGCACTAAAACCTCCTATCTTAGATGGCCTCAATTATTCATATTGGAAACCAAAGATGGGGATGTATATCAAGTCTCTTGATGAAAGAGCATGGAGGAGTGTACTATATGGTTGGACTCAGCCTCTACTTCCAACAAATGATGATAATGAAGCCCGTGTCAAACGAGAAATCGATTGGACAAATGATGAGGTAACGGTTGCTAACTACAATTCAAAAGCCCTTAATGCAATATTTACATCAACTGATGTATCTATGTTTAAGATCATTTCGAATTGTGTGTCAGCAAAAGATGCTTGGGACCATTTCCAAGAACATTGCGAAGGTTCTGAGAGTGTTCGTAGAACTAAGATTAGAATGTTAGGTACAAAACTTGAAAATCTTAAAATGAAAGACGATGAGGATATATCTTCGTATAGTGAAAGGATCACTGAGATTTCTAATGAATCACATTCATTGGGTGAACCTATCTCTAATACAAGATTAGTCCATAAGGTTTTAAGAATCGTACCAAAACGTTTTGATGCAAAAATTTGTGCTATTGAAGAAGCCAAAAACACTGATCTTATAAGTCTTAATGAATTGATTAGTATTTTAAAAACTTATGAGATGAATTTTGAGCAAAGAGATGAAGTTAATTCTGATAAAAAGGTTGTTGCTTTGAAAAATGATGCTTCTAGTTCTAAATGCATTTATTTTGTAACTGAATTTGATTCGGATAATGAATGTTCTGAAATATGTTCAAACACTTCCCACAATATTTCTTTATTAACCAAGCAGTTCAATTCATTTTTGCAAAATAGGGCTAATAGGTTAATAGCAAATGTTCAGAATAGGAATCAAGGTACTTCTACTCCTAAAATGTTTGAAAAGAAAGAAAGTTTTGATAGATCAAAACAGTTTAATAGGAGTGATAAACCTAAATTCGATCCCGAGTATAGAAAGAATGTTAGGTGTGATGCATGTACTGGATATGGTCATTATGCTAATGAATGTGCTAACACCTTGATTAGAAAGAAATTAAATTTTAATACTACCTTGAGTGATGATTCTGATAATGAACCTGACATTGAGAAAAATGATGAATTTGCTTTCTCTGCTAGAATTCTTTTTGATGATACAAATGATGATTTACTGGACGATTTTGAGTCTGATGTTGAAACAAATGTGCCAACATTTGTGACAACATCAAACAAAATCAGTCCAGATGAAAGTTGTCTAATGAGTTCTTTTTCAGAGATGAATATTTTAGGTGAAGAACAGGTTGATATTCAACAAATCATCAAAGAGAATGATGACTTAAAGCATTCAATAGCAAAGTTGGAAGTATTGCTTACTAGAAAAGATCTAGAAATATGCAAGTTGAAAAAACAACTAGAAAGCACAACCTTAAGCTTCAAAAAGTTTACCAAAGGTGCAGAAAAATTACAAGATGCATTGATAATTTCGAATGTAGGTAAAGAAGGTATTGTGTATGATTCTAACTCTACAAAAATCGTGCAAAATGATATGCCCATAAAATCTGTTAAGGCAAGAGATAGTAAATTTGTTACTTCTCATTTTAGAGATTTTGTATGTCATTTTTGTCATGAGAAGGGTCATATTCGTCCTTACTGTTTTAAATACAAGGAATCTAAAATGTCTTGTAATATGTTGCCTGGTAAAGCACAACATATTCAACAACATGATCATGAAAAGGTCAGTGAGTCTGATATGAAATATAATGTTGTTTATACCTCCTTAAAAGCATGCATTCCTGGTCTATGGTATTTTGATAGTGGATGTTCTGGACATATGACTGGTGATATTAAATTTCTTACAAATTATAAAATGCATGATGGTGGAAATGTTACTTATGGAGGTGGTTCAAAAGGAAAAATAATTGGTAAAGGTACCTTGAATGTTCATGGTTTTCCAAAGTTAACCAATGTGTTGCATGTTGATGGTTTACGTGCTAATTTGATTAGTATAAGTCAATTATGTGATGATGATTTGCATGTTAAATTTGATAAAAATTCATTCTATGTGCTCAATAATGATGATGAGTGTCTTATGATTGGTAATAGGCCTGTAGACAATTGTTATTTGATTGAATCGAATGAAACGTGCAATAGTGTGAAATTAGATGAAAATACTCTTTGGCATCAAAAACTTGGTCATGCTAATTATAGATGCATTCATGATTTGATTAGACTTGATGCTGTTAAAGGTCTCCCTTCCTTAAAGTTAGACAAAACCAAGGTTTGTGATCCATGTCAAAAGGGTAAGCAAATCAAAGTGTCACACAAAATGTTGGCACACTATTCGACAACACATTGTTTTGAACTTTTACATATGGACTTGATGGGTCCTATGGAAACTGAGAGTATTGGTGGGAAAAAGTATTCTTTTGTTATTGTTGATGATTACTCTAGATACACTTGAGTAGAATTTTTAAAAGACAAATCAGAAACTTTTAATGCTTTTAAAATTCTTTATAAAAGATTCAAGACTGTTTTCAATACTAAAGTAAAGAGAATTAGGTCTGATCATGGTAGGGAATTTCAAAATGCTTTGTTTACTGAATTTTGTGAAAATAAGGGTATCATGCAAGAGTTTTCTTCACCAAAAACCCCACAATAAAATGGAATTGCGGAAAGAAAGAATAGGACTTTGCAAGAAATGGCTAGGGTTTTGCTTTTATCAAAACATTTATCTAAAAGGTTTTGGGCTGAAGTTTTAAATACTTCTTGTCATATTACTAATAGAGTCTATCTTAGAACTAATTCCAAAATAACCCCATATGAGATCCTTAACAAAAAGAAACAAAATGTGAAGTATTTTCATGTTTTTGGTTGTGTTTGCTACATTTTGAATGATAGAGATCAATTGCATAAGTTTGATTCAAAAAGTGATAAAGGGTTCTTCTTAGGCTATTCTAGAAATAGTAAAGCCTATAGAATCTACAATTTGAAAACTGACACTGTGCAAGAATCAATTAATGTTGTGTTTGATGATGATTCTAGTCTTGCAGGAACAAATTTTGAAGAGGATATTACTGATTTGGTTGAAATTTCCAAACCTATAGATTCTGACCAAAATAGAAATATTGCTCAAAAGGCGCCAGCATCTGAGACAACATCAACTAAAAAGTCAGAACCTATGGAGTATCCAAATATTTTTGATAAAACTCCATCTTCACGCATACTAAAAAATCATCCATCAAATCAAATCATTGGAGAACAATACTCTGGAGTTCAAACAAGAGGGAAGATGAGCGTAAGTAATGTGGTACGATCCATATGCATGTCTTCTAAATGCAATCTTGTGAACCATGAATGTTACCATTCTTTAGTTGAGCCTAAAAATGTTGATGAAGCATTAAAAGATGAGAATTGGGTAAATGCCATGCATGAGGAATTAAATCAATTTGAGCGTAATGAAGTATGGACTTTAGTTCCTAGACCCGAAAATGTTAATGTGATTGGAACTAAATGGATATAAAAGAATAAAACTGATGAATCTGGCAATATTGTTAGGAATAAGGCTAGATTAGTTGCTCAAACCTATACTCAAGTTGAGGGAATTAACTTTGATGAAACATTTGCACCCGTAGCTAGAATTGAGTCTATAAGCCTATTACTTGCAATTGCATGTTTCATTAATATTAAATTGCATCAAATGGATGTTAAAGCTGCTTTCTTAAATGACATTTTAAATGAAGAAGCATATGTTGAGCAACCTAAAGGATTTAAAAATTCAAATTTTCCTAACCATGTTTTTAAATTGCAAAAGGCTTTATATGGTCTTAAACAAGCTCCTAGAGCTTGGTATGGTAGGTTAACTGATTTTCTTATTCAAATTGATTTTGTAAGATGAGAAGCTGATAGAACTTTATTCATCAAGCATGTTAATTCTAAAATTTTGATTGCACAAATATATGTTGATGACATTGTTTTTGGTTCTACATGTGATTATATGTTGAAAGACTTTGTGAATGAAATGACATCAACATTTGAAATGTCCATGGTTGGTGATTTGAATTACTTTCTAGGTCTTCAAATCAAACAACTTAAAGATGGAATTTTCTTTTCACAAAGTAAATATGCAAAGAATTTGGTTAAAAGATTTGGTTTAGAAAGTGCTAAACACATGAAAACTCCTATTGGATCATCTCAAAAATTGTCTAAAGATAATGTTGGCAAAAATGTTGACCCAATATTATATAGATCGATGATAGGAAGTCTTTTATACCTAACTGCTAGTAGACCGGACATTATGTTTAGTGTATGTTTATGTGCAAGATGACAAGCTGATCCAAAAGAGTCACATTTAAATGCCGTCAAAAGGATTATCAAATATGTTGCCGGCACATGTGATCTTGGTATTTGGTATAGCAAAGATACTAACAATTCCTTGCTAGGTTATAGTGATGCTGATTGGGCAGGTGATAGTGATGATAGAAAGAGCACGAGTGGAGGTTGTTTCTTCATGGGAAACAACTTAATCTTTTGGCATAGCAAGAAGCAAAATTGTGTTTCTCTATCCACGGCCGAGTCAGAATATATTGCAACAGGGAGTTGTTGTACTCAATTACTTTGGTTAAGAAAAATGTTTGATGATTATGGTTTAAATTGTGAAATGCTCACTGTTATGTGTGATAACACTAGTGCAATTAATATCTCAAAAAATCATGTGCAACATTCATTAACTAAGCATATTAGTATAAGACATCATTTTATTCGAGATCTTGTAGAGAAAGAAATTGTGAAGTTAGAATATATTTCTACTGAAAAACAACTTGCGAACATTTTTACAAAAGCCCTTGATGACCAAAGATTTTCATCTCTTAAGAAATCTCTTGGTCTATGCACTATTAATTTAATTTATGACGAGTGTTGTAGCAAATGGTGACAGCATTTGTGACAACATTTTTTAGTTCTCATAATTTTGACTAAGTATTTTTATATTTCAGTTACTTTATAAATTGATTAGATTTGTTATTATTTTCGTACATACATGTTGGAACATTTTGAAAGTCCTGGACACACATCTCTTAAATGCCTATAAAAATATTCACTAAAAGATGTTAAATCACTAAGTAAATATGGGACACGGAGCTCACAACTACGTTGTTCTCTTTTAAAAGGTGATGAAAATTGCATCAATTTGTTCATAATCCATTGAGTAACTATGGGACACGGAGTTGACTACTACGATGCTCTCTTTTGAAAAGATGGATCAATATGAACTAAAATAGTGTTTTATAAAATAAATTGGGGCAACACGAATGAAGTAAATTCATGTAAAATCCGTGTTGAGATGTGTGTGTGCCGACATATTTGACAATATTTGTTAGGGCACGAAAATTTGACTAAGTCTTTGATGGTTATTATTTTCTGAATTTTAATTTTATTAAGTCTTAATTATGTGAATTAATTCTCTGAATTTATTTAATTAATTATGTGTAGTGTAATGGATAGTTATTTAATTTTATTTCCAAAACTTCCCACTTCCTTATTTTTTGAAATGATGGGTGGGTTTTTTTTTAAACCACCACATCTTAATTATGGGTAGTTTTCTACAAAGCTGAAAAATTCGAAAATAACTTCCAATTCATATCTCTATAAATTAGATCTCATTTTTCATATCATTTTTGTCTTATATCAAATATTGTTTAAGTTAATTAAAGTGTTAGCATTTTTTTAGAAAAAGGTATTATTTGTACTCTTGTGTAGTATTACTTCATCCTCTTCATTTCAATTAGTTTAAAATTATTGAGTGTTGATTATTTTAATATTTCTCTCTGAATTCGATTAGATGGCTACGCAAGGAGGCTCTGCATCTTCACAATCATCACAGTCGAAATCAAAACCAACATCCCAAGAAAACCCTCTGCAAATTCTTGCTTCCATGACTACCTCTTCTAAATCCTAGAATACTGCCAAAAATGTTGAGGCATCGGCACCAACATCGCCGTCGATTACCATCGGCTCGATGGAGGTTCCCCTACATGTTGCTCCTCAACCATTTACCTTCACAAATCCACTCTCAATCCAAGCCGAAATGACTCCTTCTTCTTCCATTACACCTATTGTTGCTGAATCTTCCAAACCCACATCGAAAGAGCTTGAAACTTATCTGATTGAAATCAAGCTTTCAGCAGACGCGACCATGGACGAGATAGTTGCCGCATACAATCAACTCTGCCTTCAAACGACTACCCCTGTAATCGTTGTGGGGGAGAGTGTGATTGACTTAGACCCAGTGAAAAGAATGGTGCACCCTGAAGATTATGTAGAAGAGAGCTCAACAGAGGAAGAAACTGACTCGGACATTTGGTCCGGCGACTCTGAAGGCTCCAGCGAATCTTTGCAACTGGGGCGATCGTGGGCGTGGGAAGACTACCTATCGTTGTGGTAAATGTAGGGTTTCCTACAGAACGATGGGGAGAAGGGTGAACTACTCTGAGAAGAGGCGCAAGGTACTTGATGATGGGATTGCTTCTAAGCCCATCAAGGTCTTTGGCTCGGATGAAGAGAAAGAAGACTCCCCTATTCCAAGTGGGAACGATGAAAGCTCAGAGGAGACTGATTCAAGCATGAATATTCCTTTGAATCAATACATAGCAAAGAAAAGATCATCAAGAAAGGAGAAAGAGAAAGAAAAGGCTGTTCTGAACGATGTTCCCGAAAATATTGCTGAAGATGTTTCCTCTCTGACGGCAACATCAGGATCTGAAAGATCAGAAGATGATGATCACTATGACAAATTTCACTTTTAATAGCACATATATAAGAGCGGGTAATTTTTAAACCGCTGAAAAAGCTTAAAAACCCGCTGTTAAAAGTGTGCCCGCTATTATATGTTAAAAGGCGGAGCTATAACATAGCGGGTAATAAAAACCGCTGTTAAAAGTATGATATCTTTTATTCTAAACACAGCGGTTAAAAACCGCTTTTAAATAGTTAAAAACCCGCTGTTAAATAGTTAAACAATAGAAATTAAATTGTCCCTCCCCAGAATCGAACCCATGACCTTAGTAAAAATAAAGTGCATAGTTACCATTTGGACAAAGCTAACTATTGTTTATCAATTTGCATTTGTTAATTTAAATAAATTAAAATACCAACTTTAATTTAAACCCTAATTAGAACTCACATTACACATTCCCTCCTTCTCAGCTGCCAGACATCGCTGCCTCCTCCAGCCGCCTCCTCCCAAAAATTTCTCCTTCTCAGCTGCCAGACATTGCTGCCTCCTCCAGCCGCCTCCTCCCACGCCGGCGCCGCCCACGCCTGTGCGCTACATCAGACATAGTCGCAGCCTCGCCTTCGCGCTGCCACACGCAACGCACCCCCTGCCGTCGCAGCCTCGCCTCCGCGCTGCCACACGCGA
>JAPKLY010000366.1:270104-296560 GCA_026898435.1 Prunella vulgaris | reverse complement strand
ACCCCCTGCCGTCGCAGCCTCGCCTCCGCGCTGCCACACGCGACGCGATGCGCCCCCTGTCGTCGCAGCCTCGCCTCAGCACTGCCACACACGAAGCGCCCCCTGCCGTCGCAGCCTCGCCTCCGCGCTGCCACACGCGACGCACCCCCTGCCGTCGCAGCCTCGCCTCTGCTCTGCCACACGCGACGCACCCCCTGCCTCGCCTCCGCGCTGTCAACTGAAGGTATAATTGATGGGATTATATTTTATTAGGGTTTCAAAATTATTTTTTGCAAGTGCGGGCTCAACATTTTTTGCAAACAATTTGCTATTTTGTGACTAAAAATTAGGCATCCCTGTGAATGGACAAAGTTAATATTGTTTGTGTTCAGGAGTCCCTGTGAATGGAATTAATATTGTTTGTGTGAATGGACTAAAAATTAGGCGTCCCTGTGAATGGAATTAATGTTGTTTGTGTTCAGGTTATTTCCCCAGCACTGCAAAGTTGGATTTTGTGAAAAGCTTGGTGCTGATTTGGAATAAGTGAAAGTGGAAAGTGTGTGACACAACTAACCTTTATTTTAGCATCATTTTAGGTGTTAACTTAGATCTGGTTTTTTGCTTTGTATATGATTAGTTCACATGTTTTTATCATGTCAATATGATTACGAACATTGATTTCTTATCTCAGTTGTTGGGCATTTGGTATTGACTTTGCACCTCCATTTTCAGTAACAAAAGAAAGACAAGTAGGACAAAACTGAGAGTGAGTAGCATAAAGAAAGATGGATTTGTGAATGAGAAATACAAGTCTCATATTTGAGTAGCCCATTAACACATCATTATGCTTCCTGCATTGCAGGATTTTATTGTAATCATGTTGCCTTTTATTGTAATTCTCTTGTGTAAGTAGTCCCCGAGACAATAGAAGAAAGAGTCTTGGTATTATGAAATTAGCATTTTTTAATTAATTATGTATGATGTTTTCTGATTCTTTATCAGGGAAATGAAGATATAAGAGGAGAGAATTGAGGCCGAGAAGAATAGGGTAATGAGTTCTGTAAAAAAATTTTTATTATGCTTTGATTGATAAAGGACTAATGATGATTTTAAGTTACCCCTGTTCAAGTTCGCTGCTATTGCAGCTGCAACTAACAATTTCTCTGAGGAAAACGTGATTGGAGAAGGTTATTACTGTTGTTGAACTGAAGCCAAGCATATCAGGGAAGAGGGATCATTTCGTCCCTATTCAAGAGCAAGGCATGCCACTGAATGGTAAATTCTTGCAACAATTTAGGTGCATTTGGTAATTTGATTATGATGTTGTGATTTTTATTTTATTGTTTCTCAATGTGGAAAAGTGGGCTTGATGATTTCATTTATGCTAAACTGGGCCACGAATCAAGAAAGTTGGTGGGGTACTTAAGTTCTGTTCTTAAACTTCTTAGTAGCAGCTTTGCAGCTCAATTTCTGAAATTAATAAGAAAACTCGACTTGATAAACATTGATGTTTTTTCTGTGAAGTTTCAGAATTAAGCCTTTTCTAATCTGATTTGTTATATATAGAACTGTACTACTTTAGTTATTACAAACTAAAGTATTATTGGTACACGGTGCAAATGAGATAAAAATAATTTTGTGATAATATATGTGTAGCATTAATTTTTTAATCATGTTGAGTAAAGCCATTTTTCTTCAAATATATATTATAGGCATCAAATTCTTATTGATTAACTCCTAATATGAACTCATAATGACAGTGTTATTGCTCAAGATCAAGTTGGCATAACTAAGGCTCAGCTCCAGAGGTACTGCAAGAGAATATCAAGAGAATATGGTACTGCAAGAGAATATCAAACGTGTTGCTCAAGATTATTTGATTATTATGATGATGTAGTAGTTAATTAATTTAGTTATTGAACACCATTGGTACTTGAATTTATATTGATGTAATGCATTTTAAAGATTATTGCAATGATTATCAAGTAATGATATGAACTTTTGAATTTTTAGATTTAATGTTATTTATATTAAAATTTATTTTTATTTTAATTAAAGTATAAAAATCGTACTACAAGTTTTATTAAAAAAATATATAATATTGCAATAATTAAATATTGGAAAAATATTGAGAAAAGAAAGCGGTTATTACCCGCTATGTTTTTTACTTTTAATAGCGGGTAATACCCGCTCTTATATCTTAAGTAAACCGCTCTTGAAAGTACTTATAAAAACGGTTTTTAATATATAACAGCGGGTATTACCCGCTATTGAATGTACTTTTAATAGCGGTTAAAATCCGCTCTTATATGTCTATAAAACCGCTGTTAAAGCTAGATATAATAGCGGTTTTAAACCGCTGTTGTTCGGCGCCACTTTTAATATCACCATGTTCAACAACGTTTTTTCCACCCTTTTAATGGCGGGTTTTACCCGCTATCTATCAGCGAATTTGTCATAGTGAGCAACATACTGAACAACACTCAGATTCATCTTCTCAAAATGAGGAGATTCAAGTACATTCTAACTCTGGTAATGATGATGATGATGCTAGTTCTGATGAGGATGAGGATTACTATAATGTTGATAGCAAGAGATTTAAGGAGATTAGATCTAGGTTGTTGATTACTGAGAAGTTGATCAAAGTTTCTGATTTTGAAAAACTTGGGATGGTCAGATACTTGGAAGATAGGATGCTGTTATACTCTGTGACATTTGCTAAACCATATTTTGTTGAGTGGATTTATGAGTTTTATGCTAACTTGCATGCACATACTGGAAGAGAAAACTCTAAGTTCTATGGCAACACTTGGTTTAGGAATATGAGAATAATGTTGAATCCTAGGGTGATTAATGGTGCTCTGAAATCTGGTAATTGTGTTGAACCTGTAATTGAAGATATGAATGTTGTGATTTCTGTGCTGACTGGTGGTTTGGTATCCACTTGGGTGAATAGGATTAGTGCTTCCAAGCTGACAAGTTTGTTCTCTATCCTGCATAAGTTGGTTGTATATAATTGATTGCCTTCAACTAATACTACAATTTTGACAAAGGAGCAAGCTGTTCTTTTGTACAAAATTCATATTAAACAGTTCAATTTGGGGCAAACAATATTCAGAAATATGATGAGCTATACTGGTCCTATCTCTGGGAAAGGGTTGTTACCCTACCCATGTTTAATCTCATTGTTGCTAGAAGATAAATAATTTGATAGGCCAGAGGCTGAAACAATCAGCAGTTTTCAAGCAAGCTTCAGAATCTCTCACACCTTGCTCAGTGGACCACGGGTGATTGATGTTCCTTTACTCGGTGTAAATCCAGCCAACTTTGCTCAGAATCGACCTTCTACCTCAAATGTTGTTGAACATGTTGGCAACATTAATTCCAACATGTCACCTGGAGGATCCATTCTTTCTGTCCAACTAACTCTCTCTTATATTCTTGATCAAATTTCCTCTTTGCAGACCACAATTGATAATTTTCTGGAAAATGTGGAGGATTTGAAAATTATAAAAGTATTTTGGGAGAATCTTCTTTCCACTCTAACTGGGGGAGTAGCTCCTGATGTTGATGCACACACAAATTTTGGGGGAGTGCAGTTACAAGACATGGAGGTTGATGTAGATCCAGAAGAACCAGGAAACGAAGTTGTTGCTGAAAATGTTGTTCAAGATGATGCCAACATATTAAGGCAGGCTGTTACAGACATTGTTGCTGAGGTGGTTGCTGATGAGATTGGGGTCACACAACCTTTTCCTGATGATATCCTGAGTCCAGTCAATGAAAGATTTGAGGATGCAGTTGAACATCAAGATGATGTTCAAAGTTGAGCTTGTGTGATGATGAAGTTCGAAGTATGGGGGAGTTTGTGTCGGTCCTTGTGGATGCAGTTGTTGATCTCTATCTTCAGCCCTTCTCCTCTCCTTTACTTCATTTGAATTTTCATTATTATGCTTAGACGCTGATTTTTTTTAAAGTTGTAATAGTTGATAACCTAAAAAACAGTTCTTAGATTAGGCTATTCTATTTCATATTTTGCTAGGTCTAAAGCATTGTTTGTATGCTTTATGAACCTTCTCTATTAGATTTTTAATATGCTTATAATTGTGTTTTGGTTTATGATTATCCTTTTGGTCTATAAGCACCTTATGTTGTGCTTTATGTCCGGAAAATTTAATTTGGTTGATAGTTAACATTTTGGTCCATAAGCACCTTATGTTGTGCTTTATGTCCACAAAACTATCTTTTTACTTGCTTTATTTTATTTGGTTCGAATAATTTTTTTTTCATCACTTCGTTTGATGAAAAATTTTAACATTTAGTCTACATAACTCTAATCAACTCTAATCAAATTTATTTGATTATGATCAACATCAGTGTATTGTAGTAGAAAGGCCGAATTGGGGGAGATTGTTAATGTTGAAAGAAATGTTATGCAATGTGTTGCCATGATTTCTTTCAACATCATAATTCGCCCTTTCTACTAACTTTCCTAATGATTTTTTCCATGTTATATTATTTGTCTAGGCATGGAAGTTGAAGACGTAAAGGTCCCAGAAGGTTCTAGAACGTCAGGCGGTTCCATTGCTTGAGTAGAGAGATATCCACTAACTTGGAAGTTATCATTATGGGCGGTTATTTTGAAGCCCACTACTTTGCTTCATTATGGAGTGGAGAGCTCATTATCTACGTCTATAAATAGAGCACCACTTCATCATTTCAAAGTATGACCGAAAAGTATAATTCAGAGTTGAACGGATCATGTGTCATTCACTAGATTCTAGGTTATACACGGTTCATCAGAATGTTGGGAACATTAGTCTCGGCATTGTTCACAACATTCATTATTTGATCTAACAATCCGTTCGGCTGAACGTAGACGTGTTAGGTTTTGTTTAGGTCTATTCTTATAGGTCTTGTTTAGATCCTTGTGTGATCTTGTGTAGGTCTTACGTGACCTTGAATTTTGGTTTCTTGTGTAAACCTTGTATTTGTGTCACTACAAGTTATAGTGAAGTTTCTCTGCTAGTGAGGCAGCATAGTCTATACATTTTGTATAGTCTATGAAATTTTTTGATATCCCTTTGCAAAAGTGTGAGTTTAAGTCTTCCGCTGTGTAGTGTTGTCATTTATGTTGTCGACATTTTTTAACAACAATTCTCTAAAACTTTTTCAGTCACACGCACCAACATTCTCACTTCATATCTCTTATTTGTGCACAATCACTAAGAACTAAAAGGATTTTAAATCAAAAAGTTTCCGCACTCTATTCACATCGGACTTCATAGTTTTACTGTTAATCTTTAAAAAATCGGACGACTTTAGTTGTCAGTTGTTTTTTAGGAAAACCAGAAATTTGCAAAAAGTTTTAAGTGTAAACAAGTCTATTCAACCCTCTCTTACATACTTGTTAAGCTTTTCCTCAAAATTTATTTTAAGGGATCAACATCGTCATCCACATAGTTGTTCGGTGGATAAGACTACCACTTACCAATTGAGTGTTGATCGCCACTCAGGCTGGTTATCGCCAATCTCAAGGACAGTTCACCAGAAGCAACTGCTCGCCAATTTAATTAGAGTTTCTTAACTATTCACGAATTAGAGTTTAATTCGTTGAATTAAGTTACCTATCAATCTTACTTGATTGCCAAAAGGGTTGCTCGGTAACATTGGATGTTCACCGATCTTAGTATTACTTGCCCAGTCCAAGAAGGTTGATTGGAATTCCTTGCCACGGAATATAGTTACTCACTGATGTTACTCCTGTTCGCTAGAAATTAAAATTTGTTTGCCCAAGTTGGGGTTTGTTCGCCTACTGGACACAATTGCTCGCGTAGATCCTAGTTACCAGAACCTTAAAAGCCTATCGACTTATAGTGTTGTTCATTGTCAAGCATAACAAGTTGTTTGCCCCTTTAAACATTGATCTCTAATTTAAAGGCTTGTTCGCCAGAATTAGTTCTTACTCGCCTATTTCATAAATTATTTGCTAGGAGTGGAGTTTTTCACCTGTTTTATATAACTGCTCACCTATTGAGGTTTATTTGCCTGTGGAGCAAGATCACTCACCAATTAAGGCATTGTTTGCCCACTAATGCAACATTTAAGGCATTGTTTACCCACTCTTGCAACTACTCACACATCACAACATGATTCATTCATTTTGAAAGACACGTGCCAACTTTCAAGTTGGTCGTTACTTGAATTTACTTGCTAACCTCCGTAGTTGTTCACCCATAAGAGACTTAAGGATTATTTGCTATCTCAAGGTTGCGACTCCGAAACTTCAGGAAACAAATCATCCGTCGCAAGCACAAGAAACATAAAGGACTATGTCTCACTAAGCCTCACAATCACAAAAACCACCTCAAGAACATAATTTTTCAATGAGCCACATCAAAAGCTCCATTTCTTATTTCACAAATAAGAGACTAGAGAGCCGAGAAGAATAAACAACTTGCAGGATCAATAGATACGCGAGAAATAATGACTCAAAATTAAACCGGAACTAATTCCATTCAAGCAAAATCCTAAAGACGTTGAAAGAATGTTAGCGATGTTAAGAGTTGCGCAAAGCAACGAGAACAATCAGCACCCTCAGACACTTTGCGTGCCCCTGAGCGAGTACAAGATCTAACACTTTTACAAGAAAGTAAGAATGAAAATGACAAAGAACAGTTACACCGACGTAAAAAAAGGATAAACAAACGATAACTGTCCGGTGGGCCCAAAAGAGAAGCAACTGACAAATGTAGAGGGATCAACTCACAGCTCACCATGGAGCGATACCAACAAACGACGGTCGGGTCATGACAGATTACAACGATTTGCCATGAAAAGGCTAGGCCCTCACGGAACAAATAACCTTTAGTCATTGCCAAGAGTACATATTTATAGGGGACAACTTAAGCACGAGGTGGCCCTTCCTATGCCACCACGCGACATGTGTCCCCTTTGAATTATAACAAAAGCTTTCTTCAGCTTGAAGCAACATCCGTCTAGGCTTGTTGCTCACTCATAGGCGAACAACACGATGTAAGAGGCGAGCAAGTACTATTGGAGGCGAGCAAAAATGCTCCCTGGGTGAACAACATTGCTTTTGGGGGCAAACAAGTCCAATGTTGGCCGCGATGTTGGGCAATATCAGGCCTAATATAGGGCAATCAACTTTGCTATGATGATTTCGACGAGGAAATCTTGTGCGGAGAGGTGAAGGTGGCGAGCAACTCTTGTTGCTCGTCACTTGCAACACTTTTTAACACATTTAATCCTTTAACTTGGTCTAGCGTAATTAACTTCCTTTGTCTTCATAGTCGTAACTCTAATTAACATTCTTCTTGACAAGGATGTTAATTGCTTATATCAATAACTGCCTCTTAGCCTGATGTTTATTTAGTAATAAGCGTCAGACTATTTGATGTTCTGCAGGACTTTTTCAGTAAAAACAAATAACTTGAGCTTGGCCTGATCTGTTTCTTTTTCTATTTTTTTTCTCTGTTCCTATATTTTTCTTGCACTTACAAATAAATGTGTTAAATATAAATTAAGGTGTCTCTATCTTTTTCCTTGGTTCCTGTATTTTTCATGAAGCAGTAAAAATAATAAAATATTACAATATTATTACTACAAAGTACTCTCTGTCCCAAAAAACATTGCGGTGTCATTTGGACACACAATTTAAGAAAACAATATAGTAAATATTTTTTATGAATATTATATGTGTATTATGAGAGTTAAAATTTAATAAATAATTTTTAATTTTAAATATACAAAATTTTTGTGAAACAGATTAAAATAAAAAATATATAATATCTTTTGGTACGTATTAATTAGACATAAAATTTCATCCAACTCAACCCAACCCAACCCATCCCAATCCAACCCAACCTAATCTAAATACAAATTTATTTTCCACAATACGCACCCCCAATCACTTTTCTCGTCCGCTCCATTCACCTCAGCCAAAAAGAAACACTCACTTAAAGTTGTCAACCGAGTTCGGTGAGCTAACCAGCCTCCAACTTCATTTCGATATAAACAAGAAACCTGTACTACTAACCTCCAAATTTCTTGGCGATCTCTCCAAACTATATCTCCCAATTTACTCTCCCACTTCTTCTCCTTTGCCTCACCATTTCTCCTTCTTCTCCCTCAGAGCTCACTTCAACAATGGCGGAAGTTGTGGCGTCGCGGCTAATTCACGGCGCATTTGCGGCCAAACCTGCCTGCGGAACACTGCAGAGCCGAGCGGAGAAGCTGAGACCGAGTTTTGGCTTCGAAACCAAAGTTTTGGAGCAAGCCGACAAAAAGAGCCGCCGCGGAGTGGTGCAGTTCCGCGCGCCGATCACGGCGAGGAGATCTACGCAGTCTGAGACGCAAGTGGTTCCAATGACACCTGAAGACGTGCCGAGGGTATGGTGTGTGCGTGTGTGTAGTTTCTAATTTGATAATGCTGGTATGCTTTGAAAGGAAATGATTGCGAATGTTAAATTTGTAGTATTTAACTTGTCTTTTAGAAAGGAAAAAAATGCTTGCTCAGATTTATGAATGTTGATTTTGTCGGGAAGAGTGAACTGAACGTTTAGAAGATCCAGTTCATAAATTCAGGCATTATATAGATTTTTTTTTAAAACTTGATATCTATGTTATTGTGCTGGATTTGTGTACGAAGGTGCTATTGGGTATAAAAAAGGAAGAACTACTCAGTGCTAGGTTCTGCTGATACCACCTTAAATCTGATTGTAAAGCTCTGAATCTGATGTAAATGAATTCAATAACGTATAAAAGAGCACGATAAAGTTATACTCCAATACTGGCTCCACTTTCATGTAGTTGCAACTATATTAGGCTCCACTGGCGTTGTCTATCAGTCTATGGATATCTAAAAGTTAACGCAATCTTTGGATATATATTTATTTATTTAAACTGATTACTTTAAGTATTTTATCTTGATGATATCTGCTTGGTAACAACTCAGAGAATGATATTCCTATGAGGCCTTTAAATGTCTATTGACTGAATAACCAACTATTCAGCATCTTACTAATAGCTTCTTATTTATATTCGTTCAAGCAGGAAGAAGAGCAAAGTCAATATTTACGAGTAATTCCACAACTTAACGACACATCAATGGGTATGTGGTCTAAGCCTACAGTGAGGCGCAAGACAAAGATTGTTTGCACCATTGGTCCGTCCACTAACACCAGGGAAATGATATGGAAGTTGGCTGATGCTGGAATGAATGTTGCCCGTCTTAATATGTCTCATGGGGACCACACATCTCACCAAAAAGTAATTGATTTAGTGAAGGAGTATAATGCCCAAGTAAAAGACAATGTCATTGCCATCATGCTTGATACCAAGGCTAGTCCCCCTTTCTTTTGGATAGTAAAGAAGAAAAGAAATTGTTTCCATTTCTGGTATTATGTCTATAACTTAGAAATCATGTAACTTATCGAAGCTGTGAGCATCATTCATTGCACTCATTGTACTAGATGTAGATGTTTTCTGAGTGTCTATTGACGTGTGAAATTTAACTACAGGGTCCTGAGGTTAGGAGTGGTGATTTACCTCAACCTATTATACTGGAACCTGGTCAAGAATTTACTTTCACAATTCGAAGAGGTGTTGGCACAGCAGACTGTGTCAGTGTGAACTATGATGATTTTGTTAATGACATTGAAGTTGGGGACATGCTTCTTGTTGATGGTACAATTTTATGAATTTCATTTAATTGTGATTATTGTCAACTGAATATCAAACTCTATGCATAGTGATATTTGAACTGCTGTTTAAGACGGAAGTTTAGTATTACATACTGTATGCCTGATGATTTTTTTTGCTGGTTTATTATTGTAAAAATTATTTTAGATATTGAAATATTTTGAACTCCTTTGAAAAATATTTACTCTTGAAAATTCTACATGGTTTTGCTAAATCTACAATGAGCTCAAATGCATGTAGACTTCATCATGTGTTTCACCTTATACCTTGTCCCCTGTACTTATATAGTTGGGGGTTGGGGCTGGGACTCTTAAACTCTTATCTGCTGAATGTCAAAATGTTGAAACCTTTTCCAAGAATTTTTCGGAAGATGCTTTAATTTTTCATTTGATGCAAATTTTTTATTATTCTTAATATTGTTAGTTTGATCTGTGTTTGTATTAGTGACCACTGGTTGATGATGCAGGTGGCATGATGTCATTTCTAGTAACATCAAAAACTGAAGATTCAGTAAAATGTGAAGTTATTGATGGTGGAGAGCTTAAATCTCGTCGACATCTTAATGTTCGAGGAAAAAGTGCAACACTTCCATCCATCACTGGTTAGATCAGCAATGATAATTTCTTATATTTGCAAGATTCTCATATTTAATAATCTTGTTGCTTACACATACTTGTTAATTATAATTTGACTGTTGGGGATTATTTCTTTCTTTTTCATTCCTTTCCCTGAAAAATGAGATGACTTTTGGACTGTCTACAGAAAAAGATTGGGACGACATCAAATTTGGAGTGGACAACAAAGTTGACTTCTATGCTGTTTCCTTTGTCAAGGATGCTGCTGTGGTCCATGAACTTAAGAATTATCTAAAAGGTACCAAGGGCATGTAACCATAACTCAGTTCACAAGGATTCTTTGTGTGTGTATATATATATATATATATTACATTATTTGTGTTGGATATATAAATTCAACGCCTTAATGAATTTTCCTGCAGATGCTGGTGCAGACATCCATGTCATCGTAAAAATTGAAAGTGCAGATTCCATACCAAATTTACATTCAATTATAACAGCATCTGATGGGGTGAGAACATTGGTGTTTGTATTACTTAATTGAAAAGGAACTGTGTTTTGTCCAAGACTGACTTTGCATAGTCTAAAATTTTGTGTTTGTAGTGTTTCATCAGCGGTCAAATATTGAGTGATTTGGCAGTTAGAAAATGTGGAGAAAATGGTTCCTTATTTACTCAATATGTTATTTCACTACTTGAGAAGAATTTCTGAAAATAATGTAATGTTTTTCCCAGAGGAAACTGCTGGAAAAACTTGTGCCTCTCTTGATTTATTGATACCTTTTATCCTTTTTTATTAGATGAATACTGCTTCTGCACTGCATAATATAGCTGAATCTCCATTCTTTGTAGGCTATGGTTGCCAGAGGGGATCTTGGTGCAGAGTTGCCGATTGAAGAGGTTCCATTGTTGCAGGTAAAATTATTTACTTGGAGCGAAGGAAACACATATGTTAGCTATCTGCCTTAGTTGCAAGCGATATTGCTCCAGCTCATAAAAGAGTAATTTGTTGCTGCAGGAAGAAATTATAAGGATATGTCGTAGTATGGGGAAGGCAGTCATAGTGGCTACGAATATGCTTGAGAGCATGATTGTTCATCCCACTCCCACCCGAGCAGAAGTATCAGATATTGCAATTGCTGTCAAAGAAGGGGCGGATGCAGTTATGCTCTCTGGAGAAACAGCTCATGGGAAGTAAGTAAATAACATTTGATTTAGAGCTGCACAAAAGTAATGAAATCGGCTTGGCCGGTGTCTGTTAGAAACCGTAACATAAACCTTATCTCTTCCATTATGGTGAGGGAATTTAGCGACATTTTTCTTTTTGGGGTAAAATATTCAAATTAAAGGTCTAGATTAAGTTTTGAAAGCAGGGCGAAACTGGCTGTTTGGTACCAGAACCGCCGAATTGAAAACCGAACCAAACCTGGATTTTTATCGGTTAGGTTCCGGTTTTTGAGGCGTTTGGGTTTTCAAACCATTGGAAACCGGTTCAAAACCCGTTTCGAACCTCTAATTTGATTTGGTACGATGCCAATACTAATCTTGCATACATTTTACATAGTAAAGGCATCACCTGTATTAGCTGAATTGTTCATTTTCAATTTCGTCTTAGGTTTCCATTGAAGGCAGCCAAGGTGATGCACACAGTCTCCTTACGTACAGAAGCTACAATAGTTGGTGAACAAACTCCTCCTAATCTAGGCCAAGCCTTTAAGGTGAGGGTAGTCTTTTCTCAACTATTGATTAACTAGTGTTATCTACTTGCATATAAGTTAAGCACTTTCCCTTGCAGAATCACATGAGCGAAATGTTTGCGTTCCATGCAACAAGTATGTCTAATACCCTTGGAACATCAATTGTTGTCTTCACTAGAAGTGGCTTCATGGCCATTCTACTGAGCCATTATCGGCCATCCGGCACAATTTTCGCTTTCACAAATGAGTACGTCAGTGTGAATTAAATCATATTTAGTTGCCTTAAAATCAAGTAAATTGTCGAATAATCTTGAGAAAACATCTGTGGTTTAGAATGTCCTCATATCTCTCCTCTTTTTTTTTTTTCTTCATGTGATTGTGCAACAGTAAGAGAATTCAACAAAGATTGGCTTTGTACCAAGGTATTTGCCCCATACACATGGAGTTCTCTGATGATTCTGAGGTGACATTCGCGAATGCATTGACTTTGTTAAAGGTAAAATTTTGTTGATTCAATTCTCAACTGTTTCACAGTAACAAACGAATGCAAGAAAAAAGTTGACAATCACAATACTTCACTCTTATATTTTCAAAATTAGAGAAAATGAATATTAGTTTCGAAATTGACAGAATCAAGGGATGGTGAGAGAAGGGGAGCAGGTTGCGCTCGTTCAAAGTGGGAAGCAGCCTATCTGGAGGTCTCAATCCACACATAATATTCAGGTCAGGAAAGTATAGATGGGAGATGTAAGTTATGAGTAAACTCGACATTAATCTGTCACTTGTTGAATGCTTTGATGTTTTCGACGTAGCTTCTTGTTGCAACTCTAATTATTTTCCGGTTGTTTGACTATTGTAAGCGTTTTTTGTATTTCTAAGACGTTTGAGTTCTTAAGCTCCTATTTTATCTTAAAATAAGTTGTTAAAAGATAAATATGGTTATGGAGGTTAAATCAAAGTATACCACTTTTGCATATTTATTTTTTGACATTTGTACATTATTAAAAATAATAATATCAATTTGCGAATATACATATTAATTAAAACAATATATTTTTCTTTAAAAATAACACGTGTAAATTCTTGTGAACTGGGGATATAAAAATAATATATTTTTCTTTAAAAATAACACGTGTAAATTCTTGTGGACTGGGGGAGTATGAATAATTTTGTCGTGATATTTATTTGCATTTTTTTATGTATTTTTTACTAGTATAAGTTGTATTAGAATATACTTTTTCCGTCTCACAATAATTTGTCGACTTCCCTCTTAGCATGTCCTATAACAATTTGCTAACTTAAATAAAGAAAGTCCTTTATAAACTTCAGTATCACAATATTTATATATTTATATAAATTATCATTAAGTTTTTGGGTTCTCATTACACATTTACACCTTTAACATTTTTTTTTGCTTTGCACATAATTTTTTATCAAATTACTCTTCAAAATACTATTCAATTCCACATTTTTCTTAATATATGTGCTCATATATCCTTGTAAATTATTGTGAAATAGAGGAAGCACTAGTGTATAACACTGTATTATAAAAATAATTAATATTATTTTGAGCTACTATGAAATTGATTTATAGGAGACTTACTGATATACTGATAGTCTACCAGAAGCCAACATGGTTTGTGAATCCGGTGGGTAAATCCTGTCTGTAGATTCCCCCTCCCCCCTAAAAAAATACCAAAACAGCAAAAAGGTTGCTGCTACACTCTTAGTCGATTGGGTGTCAAGACGTATTGGTGTATGGGTACGTCTTGGCAAGTTGGTATCGAGTTAGCCTAAGTGCTAGGCAACTTGGCTAGTTTTAGTGTTGCACTAGCTGCACATCGTACAAATGGATGGACGTACGAGTATCATGGAAACCTGAGGCACACACATTTAGGTTGTGGCGGATTCTTGTAGGCATTCGCCTTGAACTTGGACAATGTATGCTTAAGATGTCGGTTGAAGAGTATGCATAAACGGAGGCATGCATGCACTGTGCACAAGATGAATGCATGTGTGCGTGAGTGTTGGGCAAGTGCATGTGATGGACAGACGGATAACTGGATGTGTGCATGTGGGCGCGTGCGTGCATACACGCAACGAGTGACGTGTGTGAGCACTACCTTGCACGCATTGCGTAGCATTGGCACACAGATGCACGCTGGACAAAGTGCACGTGCAAGAAGCTTGTGTGTGTGCTTGCACATGCGAGGTGTTTAGTTGACAGAGTTATGCACAGTGTGTGTGTCCAAAGGTGTGCAACGGACGGATGACATATCGTCTGACTCGTTCATGGACCGATATGCATGGTTTATCCAGTCGGAGCAGGTCGCTCTGGGCATAACTCAAGCCGCGCCTAACTGAGTTGTCAGGCTGCAATTCAGTTAAGGAAGTCCTCATAGTAGAGTGTCTGGATGACCTTGTCAGTGAGACGGGCATGAAGGAATCACTTGTCCCCTCCAGTTCTTTTGACCATGAGGGTGATCTCTTGTGGCCTGATTCGAGACGGTGGAAGACAGAGCGAGTCTGATTGTCATTGGACTGATATACAGTAGGCTGCTTCCACTGTCGGGGATTAAGCCATTAGCGGAGGCCATACCTCCTTGGTGGGGAAGAGGCGGAGGGCCCACCATACATCATCTCTATCTTTTTCCTCTTAAGTTGGTGGATAAAGACGTCCACTAGTTCCGACGACTCAAACTTGCAGCGGAATGGGTGCCAACTCTCGGGTATGACGCCTAGAGGCATTTTGGGCGTGTTCCTCCGCAGGAACCGCCTCAGGAGTATTAAAGTCTTCATGATGTGCTTCCATGTTGGTTTCTGCCTACAAAACTTGAGTCGAAGGTGGCGCGTGGGACGCGTCTTCTAGTGGAGCTGCGACTATCTTAGATTTCACCATGGTTAGGGGAAGTTGATTTGTCAACTTTAGAGTTGGTGGGTTTTGCTTGTTGTTTTCTACAGACAGCGTCAATTGTTTGTTCCTAGAAATTCTAGTGGGCTTATTAGGAATGATAGTATGAATGACTGTACGTAAATGACTCACTGATTTGTCTAGTCACGTGTTTTGAGTTAGAACTTTAATGTGCTTCATCTTGTATATATTATGAGCAAAAGTATGTTGTATGTACAAGCAAAAGTGAGTTATATATATTATGAGCAAAAGTGAGTTAGAACTTTAATTGTTTAATGTGCTTCACCTATTTATAATGACTAAAACTAAGCCCTAATGTACATGTGTTTGCATGTTGTGTCTTTCTTTTTCCACACGTTAGGTCGTGCCCTTAAGATCGTGGGTGTCAAGATAACTTTCCATGTTTAACTTCTTTCTTTATATACTGGGACAATTGTCCTTTCGACTATGGTAAGTGAATCAGTTATCAGTGTGAGATACGAGATCAATATTGGATCTTGTTTCTTTTGAACGATTTATTCATTCAGGTCAGACCTCTTGCTTCTTCTGATGATTTGTCTGACTTTCGGCTTCCTGATTATCATGGCCCTGATCTTGAGGTAAACCCAGGATCAATGCTCGTTTCTTCATGGCTGCCTAACGACTTCAACTCAGGCTCACCCCGATACTTAAGCGTCCTGAAGCTTGTCGACCTTTGCCTTGACTTGGGCTCTTTGGACTTGGGCCTGATTGGCTTTCTTAGATCTGGATGGGCCTAATGAGTTCAGAAATATTTGTGTCACAACATTAATAAAAATTATATAGTTTAAGTGGTTGAATTTTCCACTTTCTAGCTACGGACGGATATATTGTTCAATTATTTACATCTATAATATGTATTTTATTTTTAATATATTCTAAATTATTTTTTAGATCTATATTTATTTATCTATGTCTATATATACACATCTAATAGTAAAATATTTAAAATTTGTTGATTTTTTTGTACGCCATATAAGAAAAAAATTATTAATTCTTTACAAATTATATAATAAATGTTTAAAGTAAAATAAGTTTACCTAACAATTTTTTTTATATGGAATACACTTTGTGAATAACAATATTATATAATACACCAATTTATTTTTCAAATTGAAAAATATGGTGGAGAAGAATGTAAAGAATTATTATTTTTATTTACACATAATAAAATAAAGAAAACTTATTAATTCTTTTGTACGCTGTATAATAAAAAAAATTAACTTTTATTAAAAATTTAATTTAATTTTTTTAAATATAAAATTTTTACTCAGTAATTTATTTCGAAAAATAATTGTACATAATTTGTGTGTAAAAATCATTAAAAAATATAATATATCAAATCTTTTCTTAAAATTGAAGAATACAAGTGAGAGATTATTTAAAAAATTAAAAGAAATATAGATCCGAGTAAATATGATTAAAACTATTGTAATAATTTATAAATAAACTATGTTATATGAAAATATAATATTAATAAAATTAAAATTTTAGCAGCATTAATGTTAAAAAGTAAAAAGTTTTATACTTAAAAATTATTTTTTTTCATGCGCAAATCAATGTAAAAGTAACTTTGGTAGTCACACATCTAACATATAAAGTAGGGAAAATTATTATTTTTGTCCCGTAACTTTACCTCCTTTTGATTTTGGTCCTATTAACTTTCAAATTTTGATTTTCGTCCTGTAACTTTACCTCAATTTGATTTTGGTCCTGTGACACCCCATTCATGTATAAAAGAGGTAAAGTTATAGGACCAAAATCAAAAAGCGGTAAAGTTATAGGACGAAAATCAAAAAATTGAAAGTTAATAGGACCAAAATCAAAAGAAGATAAAGTTACAGGACGAAAAACAAAATTTAAAAGTTAGTAGGACCAAAATCAAAACGAGGCAAACTTACAGGACAAAAAAAATATTTTCCCCTATAAAGTATTGTTATCCACTCACATTTTAAAACAGGAATTATTTTTTATTTTAAATCAATATTTAACACACCATACATTAAATTAATATTTTTTTATTTTTGATGTGAATTCACGTTTTATGTATATTTTAAAGTTTCCGTTGGAAAAAAATGAATACTTTAAAATTAAGCATGAATTTTAATATTTAAAAAAACATTTTTTATTGATACTAGTATATGAGTTGAATTCAAATTTTTTATTTTCAAAATATGAATTTCATTGGAATTTGATATCTATTGTGTTATAATTATAATTGTATGTTAAATCTCATAAAATTTTATATATTAAAAAATGAGTAAAAATTAGTGGGTAGGCCAATTATAAATACTTAATTAAAATTTGACTTGCAATGTTGATTACATTGATATAAATACATAAAATTTCTAAGATGCAGCAGTGAAACATAAAATATTTGTTTAAATCTATGCAACAACGTTATAAAAAAATTGGATGATTAGAGATCTCTTGAGCAGATCAATTTTATTTATGGACAGTTGTGTTCAAGATAATAACAATAGAAAAACAATAACTTATGTAATTTTAAAAAATAAAAATCAAAAGATAAAAAATGATCATAATTTATACATAAAAATTCGACAAGAAAAAATAAATAAAAATATGTAAAAATAATAGCATATTTATTTCATACTTATAAATCATACAACACACGAATAAAATACAATATGAAATAATAACATGAATATATATATTTGCAGTAAATATAAGGCATTAGGTGAAAATATGAATCCAGTTTCCAAATTTTCATTTGAAAATAAGTCAAAGATACAATATCAAAAACATACTTAAAATGTCCTTTTGGCTAAACTGGAGGTCTAAAAGACATAACCAGCAAAATTTACCGACACTGAAAAAGTTGAGTTTGTCAAATAAATACCAAGATCAACAAGTTCATGTGATGTGAACATGACAAGAAGTTGAATATTTTGTTCATTTTTAAATAGAAAAAAAATCAACATTCTACGAAAATGGACATTTACAAGATAAATAAATTAGTCAAAATCTCTCTCATGGGGATTCTTTCACATCTCATAATTAGATCTCGACAGATAGGTTAATATAAATATAAAATGCATAGTCTATCTCCCACTAATCTAATTCTATATACTATAATCTTCTATCTTCCAAGGTATAAATTCAAATCAAAGTAAATCTCCAATAAGAAATATGGAAAAAAACAAACAGCATACATAGAACAAGCAAACATAACACAAAACACAATTACTGCAGTACTTATGTCCATAAATTTAAATATTCACAGCAAACATAGACACCCTAACTGAAAAAACAACACTGTAGTCTGCAGACACCCCAACTGGGAAAAAACAATACTGTAGTTTGTAGACACCCTATCATCTATGTTGCTTACACACACACACTTCTGACTTCAGAAGTTCCCGACCACCTCTGTACTGGCGACACTTATTTCTTGACACTACAACGATATGAATCATTAACAAAACACCGACACGATAAACCTTGAGAAACGATGACAAGATAATTTAATAAACAAGACCCCTTACCTGCATATGAGCCATCAAGGCTCCGATGGTCCACCACATTCTTGAGTAGTACTGTTGAATACAAACCTTGTACCTCCTCCAAGCATTGCCATCAGGCCACCTCCATGAACCCTGCCTTCTGGAAGAGACATATCATCAAAGCAAGCATTTCGTCCCACAAATGGCTCAGAAGTCCCAGGATTTCCATAACTCATCGAATCAACAGATGTTGCCCCGTAATTGCTTCCAGATATAAAGCTGCTATTCATCATTGTTGATGCGCTAAACTCAGGCCCACTGGTCTCTTTCTCCTGTATTTGAGCACTGTGGGTAGTACATAAGCCCAATTTCCCCCTAGCGAACTTATCACACACAACACTGCCCTCTTGATCTCCAAAACCGGACCCCACCTGTCCCCAAGAGCAACGTTTTCCTCCCCCGTGGGCCTTACAATAATCGGTGCTCCCTTGTGCACTCTTCTGGCATCCTTCAAACTTGCACCTCTTTCCACCCCCATGCCTTACGCAATAGCTTGTACGCCCCCTAGCACTCTTGGTACAATCAGGCATAGCACACCTCTTCCCCCCACCATGACTAACACAGAACAAAGTTCCCCCGTGTACGCTCTTAGTGCATCCTTCTGACGTACATCTTTTCCCCCCACCGTGAGCTTTACAAAACAGAGTGCTCCCTTCTGCGCCTTTTGTGCACCCCAAAAATGTGCACCTTCTCCCACCCCCATGAGCTTTACAATACATTGTGCTTCCTTGAGCTCCTTTAGTACACTCTGGGTATTGACAACGACGCCCTCCTCCATGGGATATGCAGAGGCTCGTAATGCCCTCAGCGCTCTTACTGCAATTCTCAATTATGCACCTTTTACCGCCACCATGACGAATGCATAGACCGGACTTGCCCCTTGCCGCCCGAGCGCAACCTTCATGAGTGCACCTCCTACCGCCACCATGTCCTATACAATAGTCAGTACGGCCTTCAGCACTTTTGGTACAGCCGAGATGCTGGCAACGCCTACCGCCACCATGAGCTTTGCAAAAGACGGTCCTACCCTCTGCTCCTTTGTGACAACCAGCTTTCTGGCACCTCCGCCCGCCCCCATGAGCTATACAGAGACCTGATGCACCTCTTGCACCCCTCGTGCATCCTTCGAATCTGCAATTTTTCACATTAGTTTTGCGTGGTCGCTTGTTCTCTGGTGGGATATTTGGGGCTGTAGGGGTAGGATTGACATTTCCAAGGTCTTGGTTATAAGAGATCAAAATATCAGGTAGAGGCACAAGAGGACCATTTTTCCATCGGGATGATGTAGACCCTTCATCAACTGGTGGGGTCAAAGCTAGTGACTCTGAGTGATTCTGGTAAGAAGTGAACCTTTGGGCGACAGTCGTTATGCCAGAGTCAGCAGGTTCAGCGGACAGACTTAATTGAAGGTCTAAAACGGGCTTCCTCACCTTAACTGCACTTGATGTGCCAGAAGACTGCTTTGGATTGAGGTTGATACTTAAACCAAGATCTAGAATAGACTCGTCTTCTGTTTCCTTCCCTGTGCAAATGCTAGTGCAGGAACTTGATGAAAGCCCCAAACCAAGATCCAACGATGACCCATCTTTCAAACTAATGGGGTAAGTAACAGCAGGATACTTTCTCTTGCTTTCCTTGGAAACAAAAGACCCAAACAAGCCTGGTGAAGGCAAATTTAGACCACAAACACCTGCACTATCAACAACCTTGCTCCGATCGGTTGATGGGGAGGCAAAAGTAGTAGTATAGCCAAGATTTGCATCCATGCGATGGAATGTGCACAATTTGAGCCAACAAAAATAGAACAAAAATATATGAAAGAAAGTAAAGAATAGATTGCCACACTTCTGAGGTACACAAAGAAATCAACCCAAGCCTTCAACCACCACTAACAAAACCTGATGTGTCCTTACGATCCATATTAGAAGCGGAAGAATATTGTCAAGCAATTAAGAAGTTTGCAAGAAGATATTAACAGCATTCACATCTGCTGGCGCGTGAAACTCACCACTATCATCCTGTTTCAAAAAACCAAAATTCATCATCAGCAAAGCTTCAAGATAAAGTTAATCCAATTCAAAATTATTATTATGAGCCTAGAGCTTTCCAACTAAAATTCATACAACTTAACATTAAATGAGTACCTAAATTGACTTAATCAGCCAAGAAACTAAACTTTCAATTAAATATAAACGACAACCACCGATGTTTATATATGCAAACACGTATACACTTACTCCAAAAGCAATGAGTATTTAGAGGGTGCACGTGTCCATACCATGCAAACACGTATACACATACTCAAAATAAAGGGAAAAATATAGAAACATTGACTGCATAGTAAATTTCTCACATAATTAAATTTCCATGTAAAGTAATAAACAAATTGAACTCTGAAAACCTAATTAGGAAACAGTTTTCTGAAAATTATTACCAGCTATAAACTAGAAACAAACTCCCCACCCACAACACTTAACATAAGACCACTAAATGATTCATTCAGACAAAGATAAACAAAATGGTTTGTAGTCAATGTTGCTTCAGTGCTTTGTACACAGACACAAGGCATAACAAAAGAGCAGGAGGTATGCATCAGACATATAATACATCACACACTATGTTACTAACCATATGTTATTCTGATCTTGCGTGTACAAATTTTCTACAAGTGTAAGTCAACTCACTCATGCCACCACCTCAGAGTAAAACAGTAATAGCTACTCTTTTATATCATTAAAAACTATGATTTATGTGGCATTATGGCTAACTGTGATTTATAACTAAAACCTCAAAAATTTTATACGTATCACAATGGTCACAATATATCAAGGGAAATAGTGGAAAATGTGGGCATCTTAATATAATTTAAGACGGCCACAATGAAATGTATGCATATCCTATTTTATGATACTATATCCCAACATCCACCGTCTAAAATTCACCGTACAAGACAAAGAAAACACAGGAACTAAATGTATAAATCTTGAAACTCAATATTTAAAAAAAAAAAAACGAAGAAAACCATTTTTGCAGTAGATAGCTAAGAAATGGTTTACAAACCAAAAAGGAATGCGGGCAACGAGGGAGGTAAAAAATGACGAATGAATTCACAACATTTCTTTTACAAGAAAAAGGACACAGCACATCGCAACTTATCAATGTGTTAAAAAAAAAAAAAATACTAACACCAAAGAAACATTTACATGCAGTATAACATTCCTAGTTAACTTTCAACCAGACAACAACAGGGGCGTTAAATAGCATTTGTTCACTAAAGTAACATGGACTGATAATAAATCAAGCCAAATAATAATCAATGATTAATAGCATATGAATAATGAAATACCAAAAAAAAAAACTACTAATTTTTATAGAATCTCAGTTTTTTTTTTCATCATATAAAATGGGAATTCCATAAGAACAAAAATCTCAAAATAAAACCACAATTAATTATATAAATAATTCAACCAAGTCCAGCGCCACCAAAATAAATGCTTTTTGTTCTTATGCTTGATCTGTCTCGAGCCGGAAAAAATTACTAAAAAGGAGCTTAAAATCACTTGTTTTCATCCATTCAACAATTGAAGATGACAGAATTCTCATTTACAGACTTCAATCGGAACCAGGAAATGACGAAATTAATTCAAATCCTTACTAAACAAAACGCAAGGAATCGTGTTTTGTTGAATTAAAGCAGAAATCACCTCAATAAATCAGGAAACTGAAGCACAACAGAGTTTATAATGCGCCGCCGTGAAGAACTAGGGTTTTAATTGGGGTGCCGGCAAAACCGAAAGCGCTTGAGAGAGAGAGACAAAAGACTTGGTGGGAGAACGATAGGAAGAAGTGAGAGTTGGGATTAATAGTGGAACTGGAGGCGCATTTTAAGAATGAGGCGCACGTTAGGTGGCATCTTCGATCCTCCGCGTGGAGGCGTACGTCAATTACGATGGGTCCTCGGTGGTCAACGTCAACAAGATGTGGGGAAAGATTTTTTACGATATTAATTTACAGAAATATTTACTCAATCATATACTTTTTACATCCAGTAACACTAGCGTATAATATTGTAACATAAAATTATTAATTTTTAAAAAATTTGTAGGTCTAAATCGAATTTAGTCGGATTTTTTTTTTTTAAATTCATACAATTTGTAAATTTCAGATTTTCGCTTCTAGTTTATATTACAATATAGGCAAATTTTTATTATTAATTTTTAAAAAAATATTTTTTTGTACTTTTCAAGTAATAATAAGGATTGTAAGAATATAATATGTATTATTTAATTTAATTTTTATTCTTTTTGTTGACTTATATTGATTATAAGTTGTTAATGTACTAATATATCTTTTAATATCTTACATATGTTATACAATACAATATATATTTTTCTAAGGACAAATAAATATTTCTATATACAGTAACACATTTTGATCTTACAGTAACACACATTTGTTCTGATAGTAACACATATTTACCTTCAGTTTGTGTTGTTATATGGACAAATGAATGTTACTATAAGAATAAAATGAGTGTGACTATAAGAATATAAATATGTGTTTTTTTAATTTAATCATCATTTTAACTTTAGATATATTGATTCATGTATAACTCACTTTTTACTATTTTATGAGTTATTATATAAAAAATAATTATTTCTATAAGAGTAAATAAATATTTGTTCTTATATTATGTTAAAAATTATTTATTATATAAAAAAATGAATATATGTAAAATAATAGCATTTCATAAGATAGTGACACACATTTGCTCTAATTGTAACACATATTTACTCCACATTTTGTGTTACTATTTGAGCAAACATGTGTTACTATCGGATAAAATGTATTTTTGTTAAGAACAAATATGTATTTCTCTATTTAATCATCATCCCTTAAAAGCTAAGGCCTCATTTGGTTTGTTAGATAAGCTAAGATAAATTAAATTATTTTATCTAATTTGATGTTTTGTTTAATGGACAAAAGCCCAAGATTAATAAAAAGACCAAAATTAAAATTCAATTATCTTATAAATGGAAGATAATATTATCTTATGGCTCATTTGATTCAATGATAAGATAAATAACTCAAGATAGTTTAGGCAAGATTATAATCTAGAGATTATTATTTGCGAGTTAAATAGTATTTTTGGATTGATGGATTAAGATAATTAGTAATGTAAGATAATTTCATTTGGATTGTTTGGATTGCAAGATTAATAATAAAAAATATATACTTGACAATTTTGCCCTCTATATCATAAACAAAAATAAAGTGAATTATATGATTCTCATTTCCAATATAAGATGAGTATTTTAGTAAAGATAAATACAATGAATTATTATCATACATCTTCCCTAAGATAATATTATCTTCCATTCATAAGATAATTGAATTTTTGTTTTGGACTTTTAATTAATCTTGGGTCTTTGTCCATTAAACCAAACATCACATTAGATAAGATAATTTAATTTATCTTAGCTTATCTAACGAACCAAATGAGGCCTTAGGGAAGAGGTATGATAATAATCCATTATTTTTATCTTTACTAAAATACTCCCCGTATATTGAAAAGGAGAACCATAATTCACTTTATTTTTGTTTATGATATAGATGGTAAAATTGTCAATTGCATATGTTTTTATTATTAATATTACAATTCAAACATTCAAAATGAAATCATCTTACACTGCTAATTATCTTAATCCATCAATCCAAATGCACTATTTAACTCCTAGATAATAATCTCTATATTATAATCTTATCTAATCTATCTTGAGTTATTTATCTTATCCATTGAACCAAATGAACCCTAATATATTGATTAATGTAGTAACACACTTTTTACAATTTTATATATGTGTTATTATAAGAAAAATAATTATTTCTATACAACTAAATAAATTTACGAAAAACTAATATTTTTTCTTATAAACATTTTGCTCTTACACTGTATGAAAAATATTATTTCTACAAAAACAAATGAATATGTGTAAAAAAATAATATTTCTACAAAAACAAATGAATATGTGTAAAAAAATAATATCTAGTCTGATTGTAACACACATTTTGCCTTAAAGTAACATGCATTTGCCCAAATTGTAAACATCTGGGAGCGAAAAAACTTAAATTTACGTTGCTCGAATTTTGAAAAAAAATATCCAATTCCGACTCGACCCGATTTAGATCCACAAATTTTCAAAATATGAATAATTATATAGTAGAATATTCTATATAAGTTTTTTTCTTTTACATTATATTATTATATTAATGAGTTAGTCTTGTATGAGACAACTAAATGAAATATGAATTGGACATAACTCATTATCACATTGTTAAGGGATAGGTGTTAATTTATGATACCTCATATCATGAGACGGTCTCACATAAATTTTTATCTATATTAATATATTAATTTTCCCAAATTCGAATATCAACATATTTAATATCAATTAAATATATTTTTGTGTCAATTATTGTAGTGACTTCATTATCTTTCATCCCCCCTCCCCCTATAAAGGTTGGGTTACATTTATAACTCTTCACAACCCAACATTCTAATAAATAGTACATTTAAGGATAACTCTTCACATACACAATTTTTTATCATATCTTTTTTCTACTTTATCAACAATCATTCACAATCTCAATCCCCATTGAATAAATTATATTTTTTGTTATCTTTTATCAATTAGATAATATATATATTATACACACACATTTTATAATATTAAAAATTTACTAATCACTTTATTATTATATATATGTATAGTAAGCATTCAATTATATATATACATACACATATTAATTGAGTTTAAAAAATTAATTATATTAAATATTTTTTTATATTAAGAAATTAATAATGTGTACCATTTGAATAATATTTTGGTATTAAGATATAAGAATAAACATATATATATATATAATAATTTGAATATAAAAATAATATTATATAATTTAAAAAATAAATTAAATTGAAATTTCAAGCTTTGAATCTCATCTCAAAGGAGAAAAGATGAAGTTTACCATTGAACTAAATATAATTTATTATATATTGTAAATTTTTATAGAAAAATAAATAATAATTATTAATTTAATCTAATATTTTATTATTAGATAAGTATAAAAGAAAAGAAAAAAACGTATCAAAAATCAAAATCATGAAGAAAAAAACCGCACGCTTCAAAATAAACTCTAATTTCATGCAGGGACATGCCTGCGGTTGCACTATAAGAAGCAAAGCCTTCACACATGTAATACCAATTTCCTAAACCAAAATACAAATGACGTCATTGCTTATGGAAATGTTGACGGCTAAGGAGCGTCTCGCACTCGTTAATTGTAGAGATTTAGCAAAGGATCTTTCTCGTACTATGTACCACCACGTTGCAAAAAATAATGTTTAAAATATAATACCACCCACTCTAAAAAAAAATATATATATACGAATAACATTTGGGTAGAAATTTCTACCGTAGTTGCCAAATATAGAAAAAAGAGGAGATGGAGCCCACTCGCACTCACTCTCCGTTTGTACACAGCCCCCTCCCACCCCCAACTCTCATACCAATATACTCCTTCTGTTCCGCAGAAATTTGCACATTTTTCTTATTTGGACGTCCCACACAAATTTGCACACTACTAAAAAAGGAAGCATTGATTTACATGCACACTCACAAACCTTTACACATATTTACTCATATACCACTACTTTATATATAAAACTATTTTTTCTTAAAAAAGGTGCCGTCCCGTAGGGTGCAAATTCCTACGGGACGGAGGGAGTACTAATTAAACCCGCCCCCAATTACCATACCCATATACTAATTCATTTTCGCCACCCCCAACTCCATAAGTTAACTCACCACGTCAACAACTTGTTTGGAATTACTTTATTTTTTAAAGTTTTATTTTAATTTTTGTTATTTATTATGTTAATTAAAAATATATATTTAATATTATATTACAAATAAATATTTATACTGAAGATGTGAGTGTTGAGACCAGTGTCATCACATCTGGAATCACAC
>JAPKLY010000366.1:161869-270094 GCA_026898435.1 Prunella vulgaris | reverse complement strand
GTCTACTCCAGTGGATCCATCACCCGTCCTCCCATACTCGATGGAACCAATTATGCTGCATGGAAAAGCCAGATGAGGAGCTACATCAAAGCTCTTGATGAACCCGCATGGAAAAGCATCCTGTCAGGTTGGAGTCCTCCCACAACAGAAGATAAAGATGGAGACCAGATACTCAAGAACGAGCTTGAATGGACCACGGAGGAGAACAACTCATCATTGTACAATTCAAAGGCCATCAACGCAATCAATTCATCGGTTGATACGGTTATATTCAACCTCATCCAGAATTGTGTTTCAGCCAAAGATGCATGGGAAAGACTACAAGAAGACTGTGAAGGTTCGGGTAGTATCCGCAGAGCCAAAGCAAGGATGCTGAACACAAAGTTTGAAGGCCTAAGAATGAAAGACGATGAGATGATTTCTTCCTACAGCGAGAGACTCTATGAGGTGGTGAATGAGTTGCAATCACTTGGAGATCCAATCTCCAATATCAGATGAAGAACTTGCATTCTTATCTGAATGTATAAGAGATGACTTCCCAGAAAGTGACTCTGATGTTGAACCCAGTGTGACAACACCAGCAACAACATCAAATAGGTATCAGTCTATTTCTGAATCTGATGAGGATAATACTAATGTTTTCTATTCTAGAACAGGTACCTCACAAGAACCTTTAGAAATAAAGGTTACCAAACTTCAGAATGAACTGAAATCTATTAATCGAGCCAATGAAGAGCTGATTGAAACCATCACAAGACTTGAGGTAAATCTCACAAAAAAGGATATTGAAATTTCTAAACTCCAAGAAAAGTTGACTGCTTCCACACTTAGTTTAAAAAAGTACTCTAAAGGTATAACTGCTTTGAATGAAGCTTTGTCTGTTGGAAAAACTGATAAATTCGGTCTTGGATTTTCTAAAAATTCTATCCCTTTTAGTTTTGAAAAACCTGTCACCTTTGTGAAACCAAACTCAAAAGTTTCTTCTAAAAGGTTTCCAAAACGAAGAGGCAAAAGAACTTTTATCTGTCATTATTGTTCAGTTCCTGGACACATTCGTCCTTACTGTTTCAAACTAAAAGATGATTTGCTTTCTGGAAAAGTGTTACTTGGAATGTTACCACACAAGTATTCACACACATCAAAATCTGAATGGATTAGAAAACCCAATGTGCTTTGCAATGTCGTTTGTACTTCTTTACAAGCATGTGTACCTGATTTATGGTATTTTGACAGTGGGTGTTCTAGACATATGATAGGAAACATTGAATACTTGAATGAATATGAAACTTTTGATGGTGGTAAAGTTACATATGGTGGTGGTTCTAAGGGTAACATAATAGGAAAAGGAACTTTGAATGTTGAAGGTTTTCCAAAACTGAAAAATGTGCTGCATGTTGAAGGTTTACGTGCTAACTTGATAAGCATAAGTCAGTTGTGTGATAATAATCTGCATGTGAAATTTGATAAAGACTCCTGTTCTGTATTGGATGAAACTGATAAGTGTGTAATAGTTGGTCATCGTTCTACTGATAACTGTTATCTCATTAATGACAACACTTCGTGCAACATTTCCCAATCCACTGCTGAACCTGAGTACATAGCTGCTGGTAGCTGTTGTACACAACTCCTATGGCTTAAAAAGATGCTAGATGATTATGTGCTTGAGACAAATACTTTGATAATTTTTTGTGATAACACAAGTGCGATTAACATTTCAAAAAATCCGGTACAACACTCACTCACAAAACACATAAGCATTAGACACCATTTTTTAAGAGATCTAGTTGAGAAGGAGATAGTTAAATTAGAGTATATATCCACTGAAAAACAGATAGCTGATATTTTCACAAAAGCACTAGACTTTGAGAGGCTTTCTTCACTTAGAAAATCTCTTGGACTCTGCATTCCTTGAAAATCTGTGTGTGACGTTGCTCCGAGTGTTACTACACTTGAAGCAACACTACTGTATTTTTATCATTTTATTTCGTAATTAAGTAGTTCTGTAACTTATACTGTTTTTGCTAACCATATTCTGACGTGATGTGATCTCAAAGGTTTCGTACTGGACATACACAACAAAAGCACAAATTCAAAAAAAAAAAACAAAGGTCTAAACATGCTGAGTAACTAGGCACAGGGGACTGACAATCACGATGTGTTCTTTTCAAAAGGTTGTTTAGTTTCAAAAAGGAAAAGAAGAACACTCTTGAATGATCGCTGAGTAACTAGGCACACGGGGCTGACAACCACGATGTGTTCTTTTCTAAAGGTGATTAAATTCTTGAGAATAAAAAGTGCCTAAAAAATGTGTATGTGTGCCTACATTATAAACCGTAATTGATCTAAGTCTCAGAATATTTTTAGCATTTACATAATGAGTTATTTAATTATTTTAATTATGATAATAGTGTGATAATTATATGGTATTAATTAATTAATTTAATTAAATTGTCGGTTATTTTTTTTTAATTCCAATAACTACCCCACTTTCTACACTAACACATCATGAGTAGTTATCTAGATAATGGTGGATATTTTTTCTCTTAATTAAACAGCTCCTAATCTTTGATAATTCTCTTATAAATTGAAGTATTTCATTATGTGTTAAATTTGTGATTAATGTGCCGTTTCTTTCATCTCTTGTGTTCGTGCTTTAAAAATTCTTTCAAAAAAAAAAATTACTTAGTGTCTCACGCATATCATTGAAGCATAAAAAGTCATCCATTCCATCTTCCACACATACTCTCCCACATCAAACCACTGAAACACCTCAAACCTCTGAAACTGACAACCCTCCTGCTACTGCATCTGCCTCTGTCCGTGCCACTGATGAACCGAATGTTGCCCCTACTGTTGGCAACACTCCTGCTCGCAATGTATCTACTTCCACAACTTGTGAGGTAGTATATGTTACTGTTCATCGCAGGTACATTGAAGAACAGGCTGCTGCTCTTGCCAAGCAAGTCTCACAGCTCAGACTCCAAGCCACTTCTCTTAACAGGCAGGCTGAGATATCCTTGAAGATAGAAACATATTTTGGAAATCTCTCCTATCCACATCCACAGGGGGAGATGTACCATCTGATGCACCAACAAATGAACCTGCTGCTGTTGAAAGTTCTGGATCTGGCAATGTTGTGATTGAGGATATAACCGATGAGGTTAATGTTGTTGCTGCTGCTGGTAATAATGCTCCTGGTGTTGCCATCCCTGAGGCAACACCTGCAGATCCTGGAAATGCTGATGCTGATACTGAAGCTGCTACTTAGGGGGAGTTCTTAATGTTAGGGGGAGATTGCTGCTGCTGGAGTTTTTTTCCACTCTGATCATAACTCTGATCCCACTAACATTACTAACTATTTGAAGTTGATGATGTAACTTGAACACTGTTTTTATCTTGTCTTTAACTCTGATTTTGTTCCTTCGATTTGATATTGAACTGATAGCATCTAGGATGTCTTTCCCTTTGATCAATCATGAAGAATTTCTGGTGTGCATTTATCATACTCTGTTTAGATGTGCACCAAGTTCTAACCTATAATTACACTGCTTCAAATAACATCTGTTGTGCCTCTGTCATAAACTGATTTTGTGTGCGTCAGGTTAAGTGTTTGCGGATAGGTTTGATTGGGGGAGATTGAAGATGTGAGTGTTGAGACCAGTGTCATCACATCTGGAATCACACCCATCCTTCAGGACATTTTTCTTATATTTGTTCTAACGACTAACTTTTAGTGTTGTCCAAATTGTCTTTGCTATCATTTCCGGTCAACATCCTTCAGGAAATATGTTCCAGTAATGTTCCAGTGATCAATTGCTTAGTGTTGCCTCGATGGTTGTCCTTGGTGCTATCCCTGGTCCACGACGGTCAAACGGCAGTTACTTCAATAATCCAGAATATTCTTGATGCATATGGAAGGACCTAGAACATGTTGGAAGAGCCTGGAATTATAGAGAGCCGAGAGTTAAAGAAAGGAAGTTACATGGAAGTTACCTCAACTCCTACAAAAGTGGACCTCAACTTCTCTCCATGATTTCCACTTCATTGATGGATGGATCATCATTCCAACTCTATAAATAGATGAGGAATACGTCCAGAAATTACAAGAGAGAGCCCACACTACATACTGAAGCATAGCGCATAAATCGGAACCTATTTTACGGTTTTAGTGTAGTGTTTTCACAAGTGTTGTTACACTCAATACAACACTCGTGTATATTATTATCACATACGTTTTGCTGAGCTATTCACGGGGTGTGTTAGTGCATGCTTGAAGTAGGCTTAGACTTAACAATCTAGGTTTGCCATTTGGGAACTTGTTTGGATATTTTATCCGATTTTATGTTTGAGATTTGGAAGGAATGTTTCCAAGTCTCGGATTTGTTTTTGTAATCACTTTTTCCAAGTTAGTGATATTTCAGCCTTGAGACCGCCACAAACTAATTTTAGTTTGTGGAAAGATTGAGTTAATCCTTGTGTTCAAAAGTCTTCTGTTGTTTACTTATTCTCTCTACAATATTCTGAACACATTAAGTGTTGTCTTGAGTGTCGCCACACTTCGAACAATACTTCAACTCAACGGTACCACACATCACTAACAAGTAGTAACACACATTTGATAGTATAGTAACACATATTTGCTTTAATAGTAACATACATTTGTCTCACAATTTTTGTTACTATATGGACAAATATGTGTTACTGTAAGGATAAAATATATTTTTATGAGAATAAATATGCGTTTCTTAATTTAATCGGCATCCCTTTAAATCTAGGTATATTGTTTCAAGTAATAAATATGTTATTATATGGAAAATAATTATTATTTCTATAAAAATAAATAAATATTTGTGAATAATTAATATTTGTTCTTATAATAACACACATTTAGCTCTTCGATTATGTGAAAAATATTTATTCTATAAAAATAAATTAATATATGTAAAATAACAATATTTTATAGGATAGTAACATATATTTGCTCTAATAGTAACACACATTTGACTCCCAATTTGTGTTACTATATGGGCAAATGTATGTTACTATATGAGCAAAATATATTTTATGAGAATAAATATGTGTTTTTTAATTTATTCGTCATCCCTTTAAATCTAGGTATATTGTTTCATGGAATATATATGCTATTATATGAAAAAATATATAATTATTTCTATAAAAATAAATGTTTGTGAATAACTAATATTCGTTCTTATAATAACACACATTTTGCTCTTGCATTATGTAAAAATTACTTATTCTATAAAAATAAATAAATATTTATAAAATAAAAATATTTTATAAGATATTAATACATATTTGTTCTAATAGTAACACACATTTGTCTCCCGATTAGTGTTACTATATGGGCAAATGTGTGTTACTATATGAGCAAAACATATTTTTATGATAATAAATATGTGTTTCTTAATTTATTCATCATCCTTTTAAATTTTGGTATATTGTTTAATGTAATACATATGTTATAATAGTGAAAAATAATTATTTTTATAAAAATAAATAAATATTTGTGAATAATCAATATTAATTCTTACAGTAACACACATTTTGATCTTGCATTACGTGAAAAATTATTTATTCTATAAAAACAAATCAATATATGTAAAATACAAATATTTTATAAGATAGTAATACACATTTGCTCTAATAGTAACATATATATACTTTCCTGTTTGTGTTACTATATGGATAAATGTGTGTTACTATATAGATAAATGAGTGTTACTACAATAACATAAGTTGAGAGCTTGGTTTAAAATTTATTATTAAATTTATTATTAAATTTATAATAATTAAAAATAATAATAATAAACTAAAATATTATAACTATTTTGCATGAAATTTATTTTGGGCCTTGGCTTGTGCGTTGAGACTTGAGGGGACGGGGGTTGGGGGTAGAGAACTAACCTGGGTCTGGGGCGTGCATATGCGGGGAGGAAAGGGCGCGTGAATGTATTCTTTTTTTAAGTTTATTTTTAGAAATTTCTACTGTAGAAATTTTTATATAAGTTTTTGTCTATATATATATATATGTTCACTTATTTGGAAGTAATTTTATACTCCATCCGTCCCACAATTGTTTTCACACCCTATAAATGGAAACTATTACTTTAACTTTATCCTCACAATCCAACTAATCTCATTATATTAATAATATAACTTTACACAACACTGTACTTTTCTTAAAAATTGTTTCATCCCAGAGGTGAAAACACCTCTGGGACGGAGGGAGTATAATATATCTACATAATATTTTGAGGTTCGTTTATAGATAAAGAGAATATATATGAAAAACACATATGTCATATTTTTATATAGATAATCACTTTTGTTGAGCAATTTATGCAACCAAAAGATTTATGTGGCTAATTATACGTAGAAAATCACTTAAACAATACTCTAAAGATGTAATTTGGATTAGTAATAGGAATTATAATTGGAAAAGTAGAGAGAGAAATTGTGTAATGTATTTCTTGTATTTGGGAAATTAGATCCTTTACAAATGAGTTTTTACAAGTATTTATACCCTTGTAAGGGTGAGGTGGCACATTTTTAAGTCATTTGGCCTCTGATGGTGACAAGTGTCCTCCACTTGTCACCACCTTAGCTACTTGCCCCACTAACCCTAACCTAACCGACCTATGCCCTCATTACAGGTTCTCTGGACATCTCTGTGTCTTCATCCCTGGGAGTGATGGTCGAGCACCGGAGCGAGCAACATGACGAGCAGCCTGGCGAGCAACTTGGACTTGGCCACGTGGGCTTGTTGCCTCGCCATCTCTGAGCTGGACGAGCAGCCTGGCGAGAAGCCTGACGAGCAGCCTGGCGAGCAACTTGACGAGCAGCCTGGCGAGCAACTTGGACTTGGCCACGTGGGCTTGTTGCCTCGCCATCTCTGAGCTGGACGAGCAGCCTAACGAGCAGTCTGGCGAGCAGACTGGCAAACAGCCTGGCGAGCAACTTGGACTTGGCCACGTGGGCTTGTTGCCTCGCCATCTCTGAGCTGGACGAGCAAGGTGGCGAGCAGCCTGGCGAGCAGCTTGACGAGCAGCCTGTCGAGCAGCTTGGACTTGGCCACATGGGCTTGTTGTCTCGCCATCTCTGAGCTGGATGAGCAAGGTGGCGAGCAGCCTGACGAGCAGCCTGGCGAGCAACTTGGACTTGGCCACGTGGGCTTGTTGTCTCGCCATCTCTGAGCTGGACGAGCAAGGTGGCGAGCAGCCTGACGAGCAGCCTGGTGAGCAACTTGGACTTGGCCACGTGGGCTTGTTTTCTCGCCATCTCTGAGCTGGACGAGCAAGGTGGCGAGCAGCCTGACGAGCAGCCTGGCGAGCAACTTGGACTTGGCCACGTGGGCTTGTTGTCTCGCCATCTCTGAGCTGGACGAGCAAGGTGGCGAGCAGCCTGACGAGCACCCTGGCGAGCAACTTGGACTTGACCACGTGGGCTTGTTGTCTCGCTATCTCTGAGCTGGATGAGCAAGGTGGCGAGCAGCCTGGTGAGCAACTTGGACTTGGTTTAAATTCCTTTTATCAACATTTGCCCCCCAGCGCATGCTTCAATTTGATTCTAAATATTGAAGGATGCGCTGGAGTTGTAGTTGTGCAACTGAGGGATGATGGAGGGACTCTGAGAATAATGGCGAGTAAGTGCGGCGAGTAGCTTTAAGTTGACCTCATGGGTTTGCTGGCTCGATGCACTCTTGCTCACCTATAATCTTGTCAGAATCAAGATTTTCTTTAATCTTCAATGTTTCATTACCTTGCAAGGTGATGAGCATGTAGCTTTGGTGATATGCATCTCCTTCCTGCTCGTCCCTAGCTCGCCTCTTGTTGGCCTCGTGTAGGTCGCCTTGGTGGCCAGCTCCCCATCGTGGCGGTCCTCTTGTGGGATTCATGTTTGCCACTTGGTCGCACCTCGTGACACTGATTTGACCCATACCCACTGGGTTAGGAGTAGATACATGGTGGTATGGAATGATACTTTGGGCGAGCTGGTGGACAAGCTACGTGGGCACGCCGGTGGGAGAGCCAGATTGGCATGCTGGTAGGCAAGCTACTCTACCTTGATCATTTTTCTTAACCTTGTTTGTTGTGTTTGTCTCTTTGTTGTGAATTTTCAGTTATGCTCGCGCTACTGTCTTCAGTTTGCCCTATTTTTTATGGTGCGTATTGGTTCGTCTTACGTTACTTTCAACCGCGAACTTGCACTTAAAATTATTTTTGGGCATTTGGGTTCCTTTGGAACACTTTGCCTTCGGCGTCTGTTCTTTGAGGAACTTTGCCTTAATATTCATTAATGTGGGGCACTAGGTTATTTATGTTCCTTTAGTAGGGTACACTTTTTAACCTTAACTTTTCATAGCTTCGCCCTGGGCTTTGACAGTAGCGTCTTGAGATCTGTTTCTCTTGCATTGAATCACATTTAGACTGTGGGTGATATGGAGTCGAGTAGTGTTTTCTTGATATTCCATGAGGTGCAAAAATCTCTTAATTTGCTTTGTCAAACTGTCGTCCATTGTCTATGACGATTGAGTGTGGTAGGCCAAACCTGCAAATCAGGTTTTGATGGCATCTTTTCTTAATGTTGGATGATAGTACCCTTGTCTGATAGCCTTGTACGCCAAGGCTTGCCCCCCAGCATGGCCTCCACATATCCATTCGTGGATTTCTTTTAACACTTTATGTCCTTCTTTTGGGGAGAGGTATTTGAGTAGGGGTAGAGAGATTCCCCTTTTATATAGTTGTCCACCAACTATTGTACATCTTGCAGCTTGTTTGGCAACTCGTCGTGCCTCCCAGGGATCTTTTGACTGGTCTCTATTGGTTAGGTATTTTCTGATGGGTGTCCTGCAGTCCTCCACCACCTGTTGGTTATCTGCTGCTTGTTGCCCCCATTCAACGTTTGATTTATGCAATCAACGTTGAAGGATTTTCTATCTTCGTGATGGTGACTTCTATAATACTTGCTTCGCTGGTACTTGTTGCTAATCGAGCCAACACATCTGCATGTGTGTTTTTGAGTCAGGGGCAATTGTCGGGTTAATGTTGAGGCTGTGGCACACATGTTCAACTGGTATCCTCGTCATGTTTTTCCATCGTGGGCCTGAGTTAGGTCCTTCCAAGTTGAAGTTGACTTCTATCTACGTTGGCTCGTACCCTTGTTGTGGCTCCAAGTCCCCTTGTTCGCCTGGTGGGTTTTCTTATCTTGGGGTTGCACCACCTTCACCCTCCACCGATGTGATGGGTGTGTCACCACTTGCTCCGGTGTCTATCTCTATGGGGCTTTTTGGTTGTTGGCCCCGCCGGGGTGTCTGATATTTATTGAAATGATGTCCAGTATGCTGGGCTCATGAGGACGTAATTGTATTTGTATCTCTTTCTCATACAGTAACACTTGGGTTACATATTTTTTTTTATAGACACTCATGTGCCTTCTTTTGATCGCCTTTAATTGTTCATGCACCTTGGTGTTCATGATATTGACGTTGATGACTAATGAGTCATTGTGGGGTGTGAGGATTCCCCCTAGGTCTGCTTGTGAAAACGTCGAATCTGTTGTTGGCTTGGTGGGCACCTCGATCCTGACCCGTCTCTTGTACCTGGTTGATTGCCCGGATTTTGGTCTTTTCCTATCTCTTTGATGGTGGTGGGCGTCTGTCAACCGTTCCCCCAGCGGGACCCATCTCCTCGAGTACCAAGATTTCTCTGTTTGGTTCTTAATGAGGTGGTGGTGCTGGAGGTCCCTTTTTGACCAGTCTGTTGGGCCTCCTTTCTTCTTCATCACTGTCTCCATCATCTGAACCTTCTTCTCGAGGTTGCCTTTGTCTTTTCACCTGTGCTTTCCTTACATCGGACTTCGTACCTAACTCCTTCTGCAGTGCTTCTTTCATGGCCGCATACACCCCAGCCTTATACCTGAATTCTGCGTACGTTCCTGGGCATGACAAATGCATTTCCTTCCAGAGTTCCGTGCCCTTCTTCAGTCCGGCCATCACAGCAACAATCTTGGTGTCTTCGCTGACGGACTCTCCTTCCAAAAGGATCTTGTCGAACCTCTCAAGGTATTGCTGGTCCGTCTCCTCTGCTCCTTGTGCGATATTGGCCAGCCGATGTTTTTGCATCAAGTATGTTCCAAATCCTGAGAAGTGGGACAAAAACTCCCGGGTAAGCTGTCCGAACGAATGAATTTATCCTAGCGCCAGAGCCGAGAACCATTTGTGGGCTCGATCCCCCAAGGTTAGGGGAAAGTTTCTGCATTGTGTAGCGTCTGAAGCCCCCATCGAGATCATGTAATCGGCATACTTCGAGATGTGCACCTTGGGGTCAGATTCACCCTCATACAGTACCAATGATGGAAAATGTATCTTCTTCTGTATAGGTGCTGTGAGGATGGTTGTAGACAATGGTGAGATTGGGAGGGAGGTGTATGTCTCAACCTTCTCTTTGTTGGCCACTTGTTCCCGCAAGTCCTCTACTGCTTTCTTTAGCTTCTCTATCTCCACGATCGATGACTCACGAGATGATCCCCCTCCTCGAGGCTGTTCCGAGTGCACCTCATATTGACGTGCTGCCCCTGGAAGTCCCTCACTTCGGGCGACCTCCCTATGTGGACGTTGGAGGTTACTTGCAGCATTAGGGCACAACCTCTCGGATGCCCGTCTCCTTAGTCGGTCCTGTACGGGCCTTCGTTGATGCCTCGCATCTGACTCAAAAGGTTCTTGACGCTGCGAGTATCCGGACCCTTCACCCTCCGAATGATGGCTTGGATCACTATGCCTATCTCCTTGGGACCCTTCATGATGACCACGCTGCTCGGCTGGTCGCCCACTTGGTCGCCCGGCTGGTCGCCACTCTGCTCGACCATCTGGTCGCCTGTCTGATCGCCTAGGTTGCGGTCCTAGGCGATCGCACATCTTTTGTTTGCCCTTCGAATTTTCTGGGGCGACACGTCCGCTACTAGTTTCCTCCTCTTGTGCGTGATAGCTCGTCCTTGTATCATGTCTTGTCTCCGTAGGGGCCGCTTGAATCATGGGTTGACGAGCCACCACCTTCTGTTGCCTTTGCATCTGTTGTAACATGGCCATCGCCCTCTCGATGTCTTCGGGAGTTTTCACTGCCGACTCCAAGGTTGCTTCAATTTGCGGTCTAATCGGGGTTGCCGGTAATGCTGGGACTCAGGTCTGTTCGGCTTGTTGGTAACCAGAAGGTTTCTTTCCCTTCCACCTTTGACTCGTCGATGTGGTACGGGATTCATCGTGAGAAACTTCATAAATGTGTCTTGTCATTGTTGTATGAATTGTGTGTTGGTGATATGTCCTGGAAAATTTCTTTTTGATTTATGGGCTTCCTCTTGAATATTGGATGAACTTCTTCAAATCTTCAAGGGAGCTTCTTCAAACTTTCGAAGTCTTCTCTAAAAAATTCATCAACCGGAGGATCGCCCCTTCCTCTAGCGCTAAATTGTTGAGCAATTTATGCAACCAAAAGATTTATGTGGCCAATTATACATAGAAAATCACTCAAACAATAATCTAAAGATGTAATTTGGATTAGTAATAGAAATTATAATTGGAAAAGTAGAGAGAGAAATTATGTAATGTATTTCTTGTATTTGGGAAATTAGATCCTTTACAAATGAGTTTTTACAAGTATTTATACCCTTGTAAGGGTGAGGTGGCACATTTTTAAGTCACTTGGCCTCTGATGGTGACAAGTGTCCTCCACTTGTCACCACCTTAGCTACTTGCCCCACTAACTCTAACCTAACCGACCTATGCCCTCATTACAGGTTCTCTGGACATCTCTGTGTCTTCATCCCTGGGAGCGATGGTCGAGCACCGGGGCGAGCAACATGGCGAGCAGCCTGGCGAGCAACTTGGACTTGGCCACGTGGGCTTGTTGCCTCGCCATCTCTGAGCTGGACGAGCAACTTGATGAGCAGCCTGGGGAGCAACTTGGACTTGGCCACGTGGGCTTGTTGCCTCGCCATCTCTGAGTTGGACGAGCAAGGTGGTGAGCAGCCTGGCGAGCAGACTGGCGAACAGCCTGACGAGCAACTTGGACTTGGCCACGTGGGCTTGTTGCCTCGCCATCTCTGAGCTGGACGAGCAAGGTGGCGAGCAGCCTGACGAGCAGCTTGGACTTGGCCACGTGGGCTTGTTGTCTCTCCATCTCTGAGCTAGACGAGCAAGGTGGCGAACAGCCTGACGAGCAGCTTGGTGAGCAGCCTGGAGAGCAACTTGGACTTGGCCACGTGGGCTTGTTGTCTCGCCATCTCTGAGCTGGACGAACAAGGTGGCGAGCAGCCTGACGAGCAGCCTGGCGAGCAACTTGGACTTGGCCACGTGGGCTTGTTGTCTCGCCATCTCTGAGCTGGACGAGCAAGGTGGCGAGCAGCTTGACGAGCAGCCTGACGAGCAACTTGGACTTGGCCACGTGGGCTTGTTTTCTCGCCATCTCTGAGCTGGACGAGCAAGGTGGCGAGCAGCCTGACGAGCAGCCTGGCAATCAACTTGGACTTGGCCACGTGGGCTTGTTGTCTCGCCATCTCTGAGCTGGACGAGCAAGGTGGCGAGCAGCCTGGCGAGCAGCCTGACGAGCAGCCTGGCGAGCAACTTTGACTTGGCCACGTGGGCTTGTTGTCTCGCCATCTCTGAGCTGGACGAGTAAGGTGGCGAGCAGCCTGACGAGCAGCCTGGCGAGCAACTTGGACTTGGTTTAAATTCCTTTTATCAACATCTTTATTTATAAAAAGACCTCAGACTCCATTTGGATGTGGGATTTGAAATCCGTAGATTTCACACACAAATAATCACCCTCGCCATAAATTTACAAATACTTATATTTGAGTTATGTTTAAAATGGAGGCATTCTAAATCATTCAAAATCATGTCATTTATGAAATCTTTTCTCTCTACTCCTTTTCATATCATTTCTCCTTATTTTTTCCATTCTCTCACATCTCTTTATAATTCTTAATTTGAAATATATGCTTTCTTACATATTTTTTTTTAAATCCATCCATCTAAATGAAGCCTCATAATATTTAATAATATCTTCTAACATATTGTATTACATTACGTGAACAAGTGAGTATATATGGATGAAAATAATAGTATTTTATATACACAGGTTTGAATTTGGTCCTGTACAATAAATACCGTATTATGCCAAATATTTACACAATAAAAATTTGCCTTTATAAATTTTATTAAAATTTAGAGAGAATATTAATTGTGTTCTAATTGCAAATTTTATTTTGAAAAGATTATATTTATTTTGATGAAAAAATATGTGGTGTAAATTTAAATGTGTGAAGAAGACAGTTAGAAAATGATTGAGTTGTTTTAATTTCATTTAAGGAAATATTCAATTAAATAACAAATGAACCTTTTGGATAAATATTCTAATAAATATGACATAAAGAATATTAATAATGTACTAATTGCACTCGCACCAAGTTAGTACTCTTAAACAAATAAAGCAAGGGGATATGGATGTTTTTAAATTCATGACATACTAATATTATCCATTAAATATTCGGTTATATCCATTAATACCATTATCATCAAATATTACTTTTTTTATTGACACTGGATAACATATAATTGAGATTATAATATTTAGATATAATGTATTTTTAGGTATCTAAATTATTAATTTTATTATTTGAGAGATTTTTTACATTATCTTCTTGTTTTAGAAAGTACATAAAATATTGTGTTTTAATTGTTGTAAACGATAAAGCAATAATTAAAATAAAACAGATCTCCATGAGATTGATGTACCATCACAAAGAAAATATAACCAGTTTGGGATATGTGTTTAACACTATTCCAATGTCTCCTTGTAGGAGAGACACTAAATCTCATAAGTAAATTTACTACAAAAGTTATATTCGATCTAGTGCAGTTTGCAAGACAAATAATGTGTCAATCACTCTAAGATAAGGAACTTCTGATCCTAATATTTTCTTTGTATCTTCTTTAGGTTTAAATGTATTCTTTTCCACTTCAAGGGAGCAAACAACCATTGGTGTATTAAGTGGATGAGATTTGTTAATATGGAATCTATCCAACAACTTTTTTTGGTTGGTCGATTGGAGTGCAAGAATTCATTCAGGGAGATGCTCGATCTACAGGCCGAGACAAAACTTGATTTTACCCAAAGTTTCCATTCGAATTCAACCTTTAAAATTGAACTAGCTTCTTCAATTTCCTTGTTCCTATTGTATTTAGATCATCAACATACTTTAAGATTAATCTTGTATCCAACTGAATTGTTGTATGTCAATGATACATGTTATTATGTTTCTTTGTCTAAACCAAGCATGAATTCTAGTGTAGTATCTAGTGAATTGCTACGTATTTGGGTTCTTATTCTATGAATGTGGTGAATTATATATTGTTTGAGTGCATATTTTATTTTAGCTTTGCAAGAAGCTTTATTTTATGAGCATGATGATATTATGATGAGAATGATTAATATATGTACTATGACATGTTTGTGATTTTCTTTTCGTAGTTAAATGAAAAAATAACATAGTTTTCCAGGCCCACCATCCAAGTTCTTTACCGACCAATCATTGTTAGAATGCGTATTGGGTAGAAGTTATTGGTGTGATGCTAGTACGATTAGTGGAAACAAGTGTGAGTTTGATGCTTGAAAAGGAATGAAATTAGAAGCCCTAGAAATGGAAGAAAATGGAATAAAAAGACTGACTTTCACCAAATTGGAGTGAATGTCAAATTTGGTACAAATTAAGTATAAAGAGGACATATATGTAATTTATATGAATTAATTAAGCGTGAATTTCTATTTTGCATTTTTGACAATATGACAATATCTATTTTGCCCACTTTCAAGCAATATATATATTTTTTGCCCAAATTGAGAATGGAAAGTCTATAATATCCTTTTTAACAAAATTTAATTTATAACTAATTCTAATTTTCCTATCTCTACAACCAAACACAAATATATTAATTTTGATTTTATATCCATTCATAACATTCCTTTCACGATTTTAATCCCTATTAAATTTTATTTCTGTTTATCCCTTTCCTCTTCATGATTTTGAACATTCGAAAGAACCCTCCGAGCCAGCAAGCATCCCCAATAATCAAAGACAAGTGTTCCTCATCCCAGACAAGACGTCAACGACGAAAGGTGGGCGGCAACGTCGATCCCTTCTTGCCGCCGCTCTATTCATTGTGAGAAGCCTTTGAGCATCACCGATTCATCGCAGGCAGTGCTTCTGTTCTTTCTTCCCCAACAGTGAGAAGTCATTGATGCTCTGTTTTGCTCACCTCACGTTGGGAATCGACGTCCGCCCCTTCTTGCCGCCACCTCCACCCCGCTCAACCCCCAAACAGCAGTCCCATCTTGCCAGGTTTGATGGATTGGGGTGCTCCACCTAGACAGACCCATCTTGCCGCCGTCTTATATGCTCTAAGTGGAGCTTTCTCCTTGGTCATTGTCGTCACAAATGAAATTGAAAATGAAATTAAGTTTAATTCACAGACTCAGACCAATTAATAAATAATCGTGATAATTACAAATAAATTAGAAACTTATCTTGAAATTTTGGGACAATTATCTCGAGTTAGGATAAAACCTCGTGAACATTGAACTATTTCTGATGGGCAGTGGGTTGTTGTTTCCAAATCAGCCATGAGTGGATTTTTTTGCTTCAATTCCTGCTATTGTCTTCAATTTTTTGTATATTCCGGTGAACAGTTTCTTCAATTAGGAGCTTAGAGTGCAGATTTTGATTCTTCAGTTGACGATTGCAGATTCTTCAATTTATCAAATGGAAATAACTGTTTCTTCAATTGAAGAATATGTCACGATTTTAGGTTATTTCCATTATTTCAGTTGGCGAGGATTGAGCACAATCTGCAGATTCTGGTGAAGATTTTTTGCCGAGTGTGGCGAGAGCTTTGACATGTTATTTCAATTATTTTTCTTATTTTATTCAATTTTTTTCCAATTTTGAATTTGAATTCAATTTTTCTTTTTAAAATTAGGGTGTGTTTAGATCCATTAAAAGTGTGTTACATTCTAAATAAAATTAAAAGAAGGATATTATAGTCTTTTTATCTTCAAATTAGGCAAAAATAAAATTTTCTGAGAGAGGGTGTGAGCAATTAAAATTAATTATCGAAATAAAAAAATTACATGTAGAAATTACATGTTAAAATCATTTATTATTGAGAATTTTGATAAATTTAATTCCTAAATAATAAATCAAATTGAGTCTCAAAAGCCTAATAAATTCAATTTGGCCCCTAAAGTCCGATTAAATATTTTGAGCCTAAAAAATCCAATTAAATATTTTGGATCTTTAAAGTCCAAAATATCAAACCCGATCTTTAAAAAGGCCCAAGAATTCAAATCTTCATAAATATCTTTGAAGATTGTCAAATCTGACATCTTTTGGAAATATTTCCCAAATTAATCTTCCGGCCCATAAAATCTGGCCTGCAAATTTAGAATTCTACACCTATAAATAGGGTCTCATTCTAGTCATTTTTCACAACAAGAAGTCAAGAAGATCAAAGCTTAGAGAGAAGCGGCAAGATCCAAGACTTCGGGCATCCTTGAAGATTCAAAGGCATTCTTCGCGGCTTCAAGAGTGTTCTTCGAGTTCTTCATCAACAAGGTGTTTTGATCCGAGATCACGGTGTGAAGCCTCTGGTCGGCGTTCTTCATCAACAACACGTTTGATTCAAGAAACACTGCGCCAAGCTCTTCCATTCAACGTTCAACCACAAGTCCTCAATGACATTTAACACCCCTTATCTACAACGACACCCCATAGGAAGCCCAAATGTGAACACTCAACAAAGTCCTTCCAACAAGGCAATATTAATTTGAAATAAGGGTTAACACCCTCAAATTAATATCAACTTCAACATCAAACTCGGACCCCACTCCTAAAATCAACAAAGTCCTTTTATAAGACAACGTTAATTCGAAACAAGGCTCAACACCCTCAAATTAACGTCCAGCTTCAAAGCCAGCTTCAGAACAACTCCGAAAATCAACAAAGTCCTATCACAAGGCAACATTAATTCGAAACAAGACTCAACACCCTCGAATTAATGTCCAACTCCAAAGTTGAATCTAAACCAGCTCTGAGAAACTCGCAAATCAAGTCAAGACTCGAAGAGAAGAATCATAGGATCAAATAGAGATTGGACCTAGACAATCACTTGATTAAATGTTCAAATATTCTTTGTAATTTCCTCTTCACATTATTAATAAAGAGTTATTAATTTTTGTTAGAAAATTCACAATTTACAAATTTTGGTATGCCCGGTGGGATAACTCTACCTCTCATCTCTTCTCTTCAAAGTATTCAAGCACCCAACATGACTCCGTTCAAGATCAAGCTCACGAGGGATGTTGATAAATTACCAATCATGGATAATGAACACGTGAATGCAATCACTAGGAGTATGTCGAGAGACTCACAATCATTCATCTCTTCCATCAAGACTGTCGAAGAAGATGTTCCACATGCCGCTATCTCGGCAAACTTAAATCCCCATTCCAGATCAAGTTCATCATCAGCTCCTAGTGTTGCCGAGGTGATGGCACCAAATGCTACAACTTTTGAAGAGCAAATGACAAGCTTGATTCAAACCATACAGGAACTCAAGACACATATCCAAGAGCAAGAAACTAAGATCAATCAGCTCATGAGCAACACCAACAAGCCCAAATCAAGTCGCACTAAAGGAAAAGAAGTCCTAAGTAAGACAAAGATGAAGTGTTCATTGAACAATCACAAATGGAACACGGTTTGATCTCAAAAGAGCTTCATGTCACCTTGGAGGTTTTAGTCTCAGTTGATCAAATAAGAGAAGTTATACTTGAGACAATGAAAGACAAGATCGGAGAGGACTTCAAAACTTCCTTTACCATCAACAAGTCCTACACAAAGAAAATCGATAGCTTGAAGATGCCGTCGGACTATCAACCTCCTAAGTTTCAACAATTTGATGGTAAGGGTAATCCAAGGCAACACATTACTCACTTTGTGGAGACTTGCAATAATACCGGCACATATGGAGACTACTTGGTGAAGTAGTTCATACGCTCATTGAAGGAAAATGCATTTGAGTGGTATGTTGACTTAGGCGATAACTCGATCGATAGTTGGGAGAAAATGGAGCAAGAGTTTCTTAGTCGATTCTACAGCACCCAAAGAACGGTTAGCATGGTTGAACTGACGAGCACTCGTCAATGGAAAGAAGAATTGGTGATCGATTACATCACCCGATGGAGAAACTTGAGCCTCAACAGTGAAGATAGACTGTCTGAAACTTCAGCAATCGAGATGTGCATTCAAGGGATGCAATGTGGTCTTCGGTACATCCTCCAAGTCGTTCAACCAAGATCTTTCGAAGAGTTGGCTACCAAAGCTCATGATATGGAGATTAGCATGCAAACCAGTGGGGTTGATGGACTACCAACTCAAGAGTTCCGCAGACTCAAAGATAAGCAAGAAATTAAGAAAGAGGGCAAGCCCTTCGCCAAAGCTTCAAACAAAGAATCAATGCCGGTAACTGCAACAACAATTACATTTCGAAGGGTTGAAAGCGATACAAATGACAAAGGGAAAAGCATTGTGCAGGATAACATGTCGAGAAGACCGACTTTAAAAGAGAGGCAACAAAGGTAATATCCCTTTCTAGACTCTGATATTTCTGGCATTTTCGATGACTTGATCAAGGCACAACTCGTTGAGCTACCAGATACAGAGCGTCTGGATGAAGTTGGATGCACATACGATCCTAAGTATTGCAAGTATCATCGGATGGTGGGTCACCAAATTCAAGACTGTTTTGTATTCAAGGACGTGGTCATGCGACTAGTCGCACAAGGAAATATCGTATTAGAAAAAAGCAAGACTATTGCCAATGTCCTCTCGGTGGAGAATAGCTAAGCTTTATACCAAATGATTGACGAGGAAAGCAAGACGTCATGTCAGTTGGATGATAAAGACGATGATCATTCAACAAATGTGACCTTCACAGATGATGATTTACTACTTGGTTCCCAATCTCATAATCGGCCATTATTTGTGATGGGATATACTTTGCAACAAAAGGTGAATAGAATTGTAATCGATGAAGGTTTGGTTGTAAACATATTACCTCTAAAGACAATGACGAAGTTGGGGGTCTCAACAGATGAACTTGCGGGTAGCCGTTTGATGATCCAAGGATTCAACCTAGAAGGACAAAGAGCTCTGGGCATAATCACACTCTACTTGCTGATTGATGATATGACTTCGGTCATATTTTTTCACGTTATAGATACGAGGACATCATACAACATGCTCTTGGGACGTCCATGGTTGCACAGATATGGCGTAGTACATTTCACATTACACCAATGCTTCAAGTACCGTAACAACAATATGATAAAGATGGAGTTTGGCGATGATAAACACTTTACCGAAGCAGAGTCTTACTTTGCAAATGCTAAGTACTTTTGTAAAAGTACGAAGCCTACAAAAGTTGAAGACAATTCTTCAAAGAAAGTGATGAAGGGCAAACAAGATGGAGAAAGTGGAACTTCTTCCAGCACTGACAAGGGTAAACAACCTTGCGAAGACGTTGAAGCATTAGAAGTGTTAACTCTTCCTTTGACCAAGCTCGATGGTGTAAAGAAATCTTCTTCACAACCACTCAAAGGATTAACTCATGGAGATGTATCAAAAGCTGTTATCATGGGGGCATACAACCCTCAAGCCTTCAATCATCTTGTCAAAGTCAAATATGATCCATAAGGGAGCAAAGCATCAAAAAAGTCGCATCATGAAGCACCTAAGAAATTGGAATCCACTCTAAGAGTTCCAAAGAGAGGTGGTCTCACCATCAAAAGTACAAGAGTTGGCTTAGGGTATATTGCCCAAAGCCTCATACGCATCGCCATCAAGAGAGCAAGCACGAATCAAATCATAGATAAATAAGTTCCATCAATGGAAGATGCATCTGATGAGGATAAGAGAAGGATGACATGAACATCTGCCTTTGAAAGATTGGGAAGTAAATGTCAAAGAACGGGAACAGTCATTGAAAGATTAGGACCACATGGGAGATTAGTCATCGAAAGTTAGCAACTGTTTTCGAGAGGTTGGGATCACTCAAAGTGAAGCATCACAAAGAATCAATAGTTGCTGAAACTTCAAACTCCCAAAAGCTCTGAAGTTGAGTTCCATCCCGTATGAAATGACAAAGTCACCTGATTGCATCTTGTGGAGAAATATTGATGGTGAAGGTACAAACGATAATCTACACCAACATCGATGAAGATGGAGAAAATATGATCTTGTCTAACTTCATCAATACTGCATTGTCCAACAGCCGGATCTCCAAGATAGAGAAAACTCTCTACGAAGAATACGAAGAAGAATAACTCCTATGATCAGAAATGGGAACATCACCGAAATAAACAGCATACAAGCGGTCTTAATTAGAGGAAGAGACAGTCAAGTAAGAGTACGTGTGGATCTTTCAAGAGGATCCGATGAAGAAACTGCTATCGTAAATCACTTCACTATTTGCAAAGATAATCAGATGGAAGAAGAAGATGTCGAAGACACTCCCCAGACCTTGAAGAAGGTGTTAAAGTGATAGTTGATGAGTTAAAAGAAATCAATTTGGGCAACACCGGAAACCTTCGACAAACCTACTTGAGTGCTTTATTGCCAAGTGATGAAGAAGAAGCATACATCGAACTGCTGCAATAGTTAAAAGACGTCTTTGCATGGTCATACAAAGAAATACCGGGTTTGGATCCAAAGGTCGCGTTGCATCATCTCTCAATAAAAGAAGGAGTTCGCCCAGTTAAGCAAGCTCAACATCGATTTCGACCAGATCTAGTCCCATTGATTGAAGCAGAAGTTAACAAGCTCATTGAAGTCAGTTTCTTCCGAGAAGTGAAATACCCCACATGGATTTCAAGCATTGTTCCAGTGAGAAAGAAGAATGGTTAGATCCGTGTTTGTGTTGACTTTTGGGATCTAAATACTGCATGCCCCAAGGATGACTTTCCTTTGCCTATTTTCGAACTTATGACTGATGCAACAACGGGTCATGAAGCTCTAAATTTCATGGATGAGTTATCAGGCTATAACCAGATTCATATGTCACCAAACGATGAGGAACTTACTGCAATTCGCACTTCAAAAGGAATCTATTGCTACAAAGTGATGCCCTTCGGACTAAAGAATGTCGGTGCTACATATCAAAGGGTCATGAAAAAGATTTTCGGCGACATGCTCCATAAGAATATAGAGTGCTACGTGGACGACTTAGTGGTGAAGTCAAAGAAGAGAGAGAAACATTTTCATGATCTAAGGAAAGTTTTCAATCGTTTATGACGTTACCAACTCAAGATGAACCCGTTAGAGTGTGCATTTGGAGTCAAGTCAAGAAAATTTCTCGGATTTGTTGTTCGCCATCGAGGAATTGAAATTGTACAAGCAAAGATTGATGCAATCTTGAAGATTCCGGAGCCTCGGAACATTCACGAGCTTAAAAGTATACAAGGAAAGTTAGCATATCTTTGAAGATTCATATCAAACTTGGCCGGACGATGTCAACCATTCAGTCATCTCATGAAGAAAGGCTCATCATTCGTATGGGACGAATCATGCAGCAACGCCTTCAAAAGTATCAAATCCTACTTAATGAAGCCACCCGTGTTAATTGCTCTGGCACATGGGCGACCATTGGTTCTCTGCATTTGGGGCTCTACTCGCACAAGTAAATGAAGAAGGAAAGGAAAATGCGTTGTACTACTTGAGTAGAAAGATGACTCCGAACAAGTTGAAATATTCTCCGATCGAGAAGCTTTGTCTAGCATTGATATTTGTGATTCAAAAATTGAAGCATTACTTTCAAGCCCACACCATTCATCTTGTGTCAAAGGCCAATCCATTGAAGTACGTCATGACAAAACTAGTTCTTTCAGACCGAATTGCAATATGGTACCTCCAACTGTAGCAGTTTGAAATTATATATGTACCCCAAAAGGCCGTAAGGGACAAATCCTCGTTGATTTCCTTGCTGACAATCCAATGCCTGCCGAATGAGAGCTATCAGATGATTTCCCGGATGAAGACGTCTTAGCTGTTGAAGTCTCCCCTCCTTGGAAGATGTATTTTGATGGGTCTGCTCATAGAGAAGGAGGTGGTGCCAGGGTTGTGTTCGTGACTTTCGATGGAGAGGTTCTACCATATTCTTTCACCTTGACAAAAAACTGTCAAATAATATTGCCGAGTATCAAGCACTCATACTTGGACTAGAGATGACGGTGGATGTTAAACAACTACGCCTCAAGGTGTATGGAGATTCTAAGTTGATAGTAAACCAACTGCTTAGATTGTACGAGGTCAAGAAGCCCGAGTTGCTCCCATATCACAAATACACTCAACGGCTAATGAATTACCTTGGGGATGTGGAGATCAATCATATTTCGAGGAAGGATAACAAGCAAGTCGATGTCTGGCAAAACTCGCTTCTGCAATCACTCTACCCATAAAAGAAGTGTATATAACGATATGCAAAAGTTGGGTCATGCCACCTATCTTTGAAGAAGAAGAAGAAGAAGAAGAAGAAGAAGAAGAAGAAAGTCATGTTGTTGAAGTATATGAAATCGTCGTGCTCCTTTATTTATATATTACAAGGGTGTACTGATTAGGGTCATATTTGCATCAATTTGTACTCATTTTGAGATGAATTTCTAGAATTTTTATGCATTTAGGGCCTTAATTGTTATGTATTTCATTATTCATCCATTGTGCGTGATTTAATTGAAAAGTTGTCATCTTACACTAATTTTGAAATTTTCAGATTTATTTTGAATAATAAGCGTATGTGGCGCAGTCTCCCCGGGACCACAAACATAACAAGATGACACACCATCATCATTCATTGAAGTAGCAGTGTCCACTGCAACCAACCCCCGCATTACATTTCTATTGCCACACACTCACACCCAAATTCTATTTTCATCTCAAACTGACGTCCGAAGTAAACACCACCAAGTACTCACCCCTGTTCCCTGGAATGCCCATTCCGCCGAAACTTATAACCATCACCGCCGGCGCACTCAGTTCACCAGAAAGGAAGAAACCACCTCATCGCCGATTAGAGAACCCGTGCCCTTCACCGCACCTGAAGCTCTGTCCAACTTGCCACTATAACCTTTCCACTGCCAAGACGCGTCTTTCGATGGAAAAGCACCACCGTCTACACATAACGTTGCCCAACACCGCGCCAAATTGCTCAACACTGCAGATTCATAGTAGCCCAGATTTAAGGCCTCCAGCCTCTGAAATCTGCTCGCTGGAAGCTGGAAATTGCACCAACATCTCCGGTCACCACCCGTCGCGCCGAAAGCCTGTTCTCCGTTCAAAAGCCACTGCACCATCGCCAACTACCTTTGTTTGCTCACCCCTTCGTTACAATCTCCACAACCAAACAACATCTCACCGTCTCGGAAGCCCGCAACTGCCTCTAGTATTTTGGAAACTCAGTTGCGCCTTTCCCTAATTTTAATTATTTAGGCCCAACATTTATTTGGCTTAGGCCCATTTGCTGGATATATATATATATATTTCTGGGGCAGCACACATTAGTGTAAGCTATAGGCATTAGGCAGGAGGTTTACATTAGGGATTTAGGGAATAGAGTTTATGTTTTGGTCGAATAGATTTTTTTTAGGTAAAGCTTTTAGAATAATTTTAATTCTCGTTTTTCTGGATTCTTGATTATTTTAATTAGTTTGGTTTGAATTTAATTTCAAGTTTTAATTAAAATTTATGCATATTGGTTATTTCAATTGTTCCTGCTATGTTCTTCTTTATGTTTGATTTATTTATGTTATTTTTATTAATTCATTTTGTCTCAATTATTCATGTTCAATAATTAGTTATGAGCTAAGCCCTTTTGCTTTGGGTGAAGGAAGATTATGAACCATTATAGTTATTGTCTTTAATTTCTATTGTAGATATTCTGATGAGATGGGTCCCTTCAGTAGGTCATTAAGGCACTTAGGGTTTCAATTTCTATTGATGAATATTTGAGTCTAATCATAAAAATATGAGAGTTGAGTGAGAATGATAAAAATATTTAATTGATAGTAATAACTTCTAGGTTTAAGGTTCCTATGACATTGAGATATGCTTAGACACTGAGAACAAGACTACTAGGGTGTTGAGATATGAATGAGAGTTTTATTTCAGCAGGATATTAATGTATGGGTTACTCATTAGATAACCTTTATAAAGGAATTTTAGACAATTTATTGTAATTGGTACATAACGGAATTCACCCTAAGCATTTCACCACTTCTTCACACTAACATGTTAGTTAGCAAATTCTAGATTCTTCATATTTAGTTACTTTATTTTAATTTTTACTTCATTTTGTAGTTAGTTAGAAACCAATCCTGCAATTTCATTCTTGTTTATTTTATTTCGCAACTTACACAAATCTTAGGATTAGACTTGTGTCATTAATTCCTGTGGATTCGATATTTATAACTTGGTCAGCTTACCACTACACGATCCTATACACTTGTAAGAAAGTGCATTTGTGTGTGAAGATAAAACGCTAGTCATGTACTCTACAAACGACCACTTGATGGGATCTTCTTGAGATGTTTAAATGATGAAGAGACTAGTAAGCAATGGAGGAAGCTCACTCAAGAATTTTTGGTGCTCATCAACCGGGACCTAAGTTGCACTTCTGAATAAAGAGAATGGGCTACTACTGGCCTACTGTTAGACCCTTAGATCAAGGCTGCCGAGACGTATCGATGCGTGTGTACGTCTTGGTAAAATAGTGCCGAGTTGCTAGGATGGTGGACAGCTTGGTTGGTGAAGTGTTGCGGGTCACGACACAAATTCCAGATGGGCTGGATGGAAGAATTTGGGCAGCCTAAGGATGGGTTAGATTGTGCAAAGACTTGGGCAGTGTGTGCCCAAGTGTGGAAGTGCTTGTATGCACTTGGTGCATTCGAGTGTACGTGTGACCTGGGGCGTACGTCGGATGGGCGGATCAGTGCGTATGCATGTGTTAGGCATGCACACGATGGATGGAAAATGCGTACAAGACTGTGGCAATGCACGTCGGATGGATGCGTGCGGGTACTAGTACGGGCAGTGCACGTCGGGTGGATGCGTGTGCGCACGGATGGGCAGTGCGTGCAAGCGGGCGTGCATACGGGCGGTTACGGATGGCAGTTGGGTGCATTGGGCACCTGATCCATGCAACTGGCAGGGCGACCCGTTAGATTTTCTAATCTAAGTGTGGGGCGGTTTTGTGCAGGTTCCAGGCAGTTTGGGGCAGTTTAGGACTTGGGAGAAATCCGACGGTTTAGATTAGCAATCCTAGTGATGGGGGATTTGTCCATCACAACCTGTACGAATTTATAAGTTTATAAATAGTGCAGCCTTGAGCCTTACAACCATCAGATTTTAGATGGTCTTGTGTATGAGCCTAGGCATATCCTTGTAAAATTGTGAGTGATTTATAAGGTTGGGGTGAGTTCCCGTATGCTTTGGTGTGTTGTTTATTTACATAATTTTGTTGTGCAAACATATATTAAAATGGGCAGCAAGGTTCATGCATCCCTATAAACTAAACACGAGTGTTGGTGAGGGTGAGATCAAATTAAAGAACGTAGAGGCGTTCGTGGGAAGGCTGACTGTTTACGGACGAGTGCAGTGCATGGGCATTCGTTGGTTGTGGGCAGTGCCGCACGGGGTGAAAAATTTGGTTCCAGAAGTTGACCCCCATGGTGAAAGATTGTATGGAGTATGCACGAAGATGTCAAGCATGTCAGTTTCACGCGAATCTCATCAACCAACCACCGGAGCCGCTACATCCAACTGTCGTCTCTTGGTCGTTCGATGCTTGGGGTCTTGATGTGGTGGGACCACTAACGAAGACTTTCGGTGGGCATCAATACATTCTAACTGCAACTGATTACTTTTCTATGTGGGCCGAAGCTGTGCCGTTGAGAGAAGTGAAGAAAGAGAATGTAGCTGATTTCATTCACATCAACATCATCTACAAATATAAGGTTTCGCGTTACATCATCACCAATAATAGGACATCATTCAGCAACAGTCACATCGACAAACTACGTCAAAAGTTTGACTTCAAGCAAAGAAAGTCTTCTATGTACAACGTTGCTGTGAACGGACTTGCTGAAGCCTTCAACAAAATTTTGTGTAACTTGTTGAAGAAAGTGGTATATAAATCAAAACGGGATTGGCATGAACGGATGAGTGAAGCACTATGGGCGTATCGAACCACTTTTAGAACACCCACGCAAGCTACTCCTTACTCCTTGGTGTACGGTGTTGAAGCAGTCGTTCTCCTTGAGGAGCATATTCCGTCTTTGAGGATGGCAATACAAGAAGGCTTGACGGAGAAAGAAAATGCACGCCTACGCCTTGCAGAGTTAGAAGCTCTAGATGAGAAAAAACTCGAAGCTCAATAAAGACTTGAATGCTATCAAGCCCACCTGTCTAGAACCTTCAACAAGAAAGTGAAGATGCGTTCCTTCCAAGTTGGTGATTTGGTGCCTGCCAAAAGAAGACCCGTCGTAGTCACTCATCGCGTTGGGAACAAATTCTTGCCTAAGTGGGACGGCCCACATATGGTGAAGGAAATCTACACAAATGACGTATATAAATTGATCTCCGAAGATGGTGTGATCATTGGTCCCATAAATGGGAAATTCCTCAAATGCTATTATGCGTAAATCGAAGTATGCTCCTTAACGCACGAGCCTAAACTGCATGTTGCTCCTAGTTCGCATGAAGGTAAACTGTGAACGACAACCACCAAAGGTAATTATATGTGGTAAAACTATTAACTTACCCCAGTAAAGGCATTCAAGTGGTTAAATATCAAAATCCCTACTTTGTCTAAAGTAGTTAAAGAATAGTCCCTCATGGCCCGTATGTGGTTAAACTGTGTACGGTGCCCCCCAAAATCAAATCACGTTCCCCCTTGAACTATGTTTTGACTTGATCCTCTTTGAAGAGGTATGCATGCAACTTAGCATATCACTAAGTTCACTCATAATTTAGTCATCTTAGCCTGATATCGAGTTGCAAAAACTATTGGGGGCAAGCACTGTAACAAATTTCGGGACACTTCTTCCAAGCCATTGGAATGAAATCTTGCGGGACGCTTAATTTACAATTCAAGCTCAAATTGATAATATCTTAGCCAATGACGACGAGTGCACCACATCGCTGATCCTCTAATAAGGATACTATCAAAATCTCTCGAATAAAGACACCCGATCAAAAATTACAAAAGCCAATAATGTCCCGATCGACAATGACAAGCGCACCACATCGTCAATCTGCTAACAAAAACATCGCCAGAGTCCACCGAAGAAGTCCAAGTTCTCTTTAAGTCGAGTGCCTCTCATTCAAAATCAATGAGTTCCTTTCGAAACTCATGAAATTGATGAAAGTATGAGTCCATTGAGAAGTCTGAGTTTTCTCTAAGCCGAGTGCCTCTCATTCAAAATTAATGAGTTTCTTTCAAAATTCTTGAAATTGATGAAAGTATGAGTCAGTTGAGAAGTTCGAGTTCCCTCTAAGTCGAGTGCCTCTCATTCAAAATTAACAAGTTCCTTTCGAAACTCATGAAATTAACGGAAGTACGAGTCCATTGAGATGTCCAAATTCTCTCTAAGTCGAGTGCCTCTAATTCAAAATGAACGAGTTCCTTTCGAAACTCATGAAATTGATGAAAGTGCGAGTCCATTGAGAAGTCTGTTGAGAAGTCCAAGTCGAGTGCCTCTCATTCAAAATCAACAAGTTCGAAAGAATTGAAACCCACAAGACCGAAACCCACATTTTTTTCAAAACTCATGAAATTGATGAAAGTACGAGTCCGTTGAGAAGTCCGAGTTGAGTGTCTTTCATTCAAAATCAACAAGTTCGAAAGAATTAAAACCCACAGACCGAAACCCATATTTTCTTTTGAATCTCGTGAAATTGATGAAAGTACGAGTCCATCAGGAATATTTTAGTAGATAGGCACCACACTTTGGAAAAGGTCTTGGTTGCTCTAGAGTTGCAACCGTACGTGAAATGAGACACAAAAATAGAGTCGTAGATGTGAGCTTCTTTGAGGGCGTGACGACATCGATCCAACACATCTTCGGTCCACTCCCAATAGCCTTTGACTAGCGGAATTCACAGAAAAACTCCATCGATCCTCTCTAGGTGGTTTGATCCGGGTTTGTGATCATGCGATATCCCGATCATGGTAGGCGGGTCACACTTTCGACGTGCCTATAGGGCTACCTTCAAGATCTGTGCCTTTGTTGATCGGTTAACCATACAACAACCCAATGATGGTAGACGGGTCATATCTTCTACATGCCTATGTGGCTACCTTCAAAATCCACACCTTTGTTGACCGGTTCAAGGAAAGCTCCTGCGACCAACGCTCTAAGTGCATCCCTTTATTCAATGACATTCATGACTTTGCATAATTACCAATAAAATGGCCCCCTCATGAATGGATGTCTTTTTTTTAAAGGTTGAAACTTTTCATTGGAAATCACCAAAAAAATAAAATGAATGAATGTATTTTCTAAAGGTTGACACTTTTCATTGGAAATCACCAAAGAACGAGCTCCAAAAGTTATCGTACTGTTCTTAGAATAAACAATTATGATGATTTGCAAGATACGTCAATAAAAATAATAATTAACAGATGATTAATTGATAAGGCAAAAAAATTTTGAGGAAGATATTATTGGGAATTAAATGGGAAATTTTGGTAATTGATTTGTTAGACCAAAATATAAAGTATTTGATAATATATTGAACACAGTCTAAATATGAAGCCCAACGTTCAAGGCCAAAAAGCTTTATCTCGTTCATGTTGATTGTTGACAGTGGGCATGAACAAATCAATTTTACCCCAAAGTCGTCTCTACTTCTCTCATTCTGGATCATCACTGCCGCAACTTTCAAGCAGCCAAACCACTGTCATTGTGCCCCTCAAACTGCTCAGTCGAAAGAAACTACCATCTTCCTCCCTTCAATTAGAGCACAACCGCCTTTGCACGTCACACCTTTTGCACCCGAAATTGCAACTCCCACCGTCAAGAGCCATCGTGCGTATAGTTTCCCCATGCCGGAAGTTCAATCCATCGCCATTGAGTTCGCTGGAGAACACTCACGCAACCCTCACCCTTCCTCTACCCCAATCTAGGATTGAAATCACCCAAGAGTCAAAGTTGCTGTCGAATTCTCTTGCGGTTGGAAATCACCCAAAGTGCCGCCACCATCCCGACGCTCTCCACCGCGTGAAATCACCATTATCGCTGTCAAGAAACTCCTCCTGAACTCTCACCAGCGTACGACGTCAACACCCAAGCCTCACCGCAGATCACTACACTTACGCCGCGTGGCACTGCTTAGCACCACCGTCGCGTCACCTCGAAATCCGCCTCTCCTCCCCATCAAATTCGATGCACGGAACAAAGGTTCATCTCGTGCCCCTTTGCACCGATGCCGCTTGCAAATCCACTAGAAACCATCACGTGTTCGCCCATCTCGCCTATCTGATTCGCATTTTGCCACCACCAAAATCAACACTTTAACCTTCACCGCTGCTACCGAAATAGAAGTCGAAAATCGCACACAAGTAGGCCATTTTCCTATTCGCCTCAAAATACTCGGACAAGGGTCACGGAAGCCCCTTCCCGTTCTTCCGTCACTACTCGAATTCTACTCCTCGTGCTGTCAGCCATCGACCGAAGTCGAAGGCTCCACATCGAGAGCCACATTCATTGTTTCACGCAACTGGAATGCTCTGCCTCCTTTCCTGAATCAGCCATAGGCTTGGAAGTGGGGCGGGGAATCCCCAATCCCCGCGAGGATCCACCCCGAACGGGGTGGTGATGAGGATGGGGAAAATTTTTACCCGTAGGTGGGGACGGGACGGGGACGGGGATTGTATTCCTCACCCCGCGGGGATCCCCGCCTCGTTCCCCACTAGGACCCGCATATATTACATATACAATTATCATATATATATATTATAATATAACATATAAATATTACATTATATATTTTATTTATAAATATATATATATATATATGTATATACATATATAACCAATTAATCATTGTATGTATAATATATTAAATTTAATGTTTTTTATGCATTTTAAATTTTAATAATATTTTTTAATTTTCCCCGTGAAATTCGTGGGGACAGGGATGGGGATTGCCCCCGTCCTCGCCCCGTTGACAAGCCTAATCAGCCAGGACCGCATCACTCCTCTGCTCGGGTCTCCACCTTCGATCTGAAATTGCGCCTCCACCGATAGAAATCTCGTTGTCGTCGCACCCAAGAGCCGACCTTTCCACTTAAATTGGAGCCACCTAGGAACAGAGTTGCCATCAACGCCACCAGGTATTCTTCACTGCTTGGATGAAGGTTGCTACAACACTCAATTTCCACCGTCAGGAACCGTCCAGCAAACCACTTATCTCCTCCATATACTCACATCACGTGCACATAATGTGTTTGAGGAAATGACAAAAAAATAAAAAAAACTCTCATCAGCCTTGTGAATTGATTTTTATAAGGAAAAATAAAATTTCTAAAAAAATAATTTTGTGGAAATACTCTACATGTCCCCTTGTTTGATCGCATTGCATCTCCTCAAATTTGATGATATCCTCGTGTGAATGATGAACAAAGGAGAAGAGGGTGCACTATAAATAGAAAAAAAGGGAGGTCAAAACCTAGAAACTTTAGGGGTGGATAAGGTTTGAAAGATTTGACAAGCTCATGATCATATCAATATTCACAGATTGCATCCAAAATATATGGATTTTATGTATCTTGAGTAAAATATTATAATATATACATGAAAATTCGTAGGTGGAATCATATGAATATCTTTATTTTTGGGAATATGAAATCAATTGGTGTAATACTTGGGCTTCACTCATCATTTTAGGCTTCACACATTTAAGTCCAAAAGCCATCTCAAGAATGAAATGGGCAAATTCAAGAAATTCTAAATGTCAAATCAAGTGAAAGAGCCAAGTTGGAGATTCGCGCATAAAAATTGAGTTGAAGTTTCGTAATTCGTCCTCTTAAAAAATACCAGCGAACGAAGTGCGACTGGGCAATTTGTGAGCAATTAAAATTAATTGTCGAGATAAAAAATAAATAAAATGTAGAAATTACATGTTAAAATCACTTATTCTTGGGAACTTGGATAAAATTAATCACTAAATAATAAAGCAAATTGGGCATCAAAAGCCTAATAAATCAAATTGGGACTCAAAAGCCTAATAATATGAATTGGGCCTCAAAAGTCTAATAAATTGAATTGGGCCTCGAATGCCTAATAAATTCAATTGGGCCCCTAAAGTCCGATTAAATAATTTGGGCCTCTAAAATCCAATTAAATATTTTAGATCTTTAAAGTCCAAGATATCAAAACCGATATTTAAAAAGGCCCAAGAAATTAAATCTTCATAAATATCTTTGAAGATTATCAAAGGCGTTCTTCACGATTTTAAGATCGTTCTACGAGTTCTTTATCAACAAGTCGTTTTTATTCGATATCACGGTGTGAAGCCTCCGGTCGGCGTTCTTCATCAACAAAATGTTTGATTTGAGAAACACAGTACCAAGCCCCTCCAGTCAACATTCAACCACAAGTCCTCAACGGCAATCGACACCCCTTATCTACAACGACAATTTCATAGGGAGCTCAAAGGTGAAAACTCAGCAAAGTCCTTCTAACAAGACAATATTAATTTGAAATAAGGCTTAACGCCCTCAAATTAATATCAACTTCAACAACAAACTCGGATCCAACTCTGAAAATCAATAAAGTCCTTTCATAAGACAACGTTAATTCGAAACAAGGCTCAACACCTTTGAATTAACGTCCAACTCCAAAGTCAACTTCAGCCCAACTCCAAAAATCAACAAAGTTCTATCACAAGGCAACATTAATTCAAAACAAGGCTCAACGCCCTCGAATTAACGTCTAACTCCAAAGTCAAATTTGGACCATCTCCGAGAAACTTGCAAATCAAGTCAAGACCAAGTCAAGACTGGAAGAGAAGAATCAGATAATCGAATAGAGATTGGACCTAGACAATCCCTTGATTAAATATTCAAATATTCTTTGTAATTTTCTTTTCACATTATTAATAAAGAGTTATTAATTTTTGTGAGAAAATTCGCAGGTTACAAAGGGTAAAAAAGATAACGTCCTCTCCAAAATGGACAATTTTATGTATTTGTTCATTAAATAATATTGTTCAATTTCACTCTCAAGTGTGTGTGATTTTATTTAAATAAAGATAATTTGAGTTTAGTACTGCAAAAATAGGGGGAAAGGGTGATTTTATTTAAAGAGTTAGTCGCAAGCTAAAGCAGCGTCTGACTCAGTAGTATTCGCTACTAACAGAGGCTCCAGTATTCTTACCAAGTGTTGCAGCTCAGAAGATGTGATACTATGTGAACAAGGATAAATCTCATAGGAGAATAATTCTTAATTTTATAAATAAACAAAAGCTCTTTTATATCAATTACGAGATTTCTATTTATAATAGATAAACTAGGGTTTTAGGTGGATAATAAGTAACTAATATAATCTTTATGTCAAATTTTGTGTTGCATCAACTGATATCTAGTGTCACAACGACCTGGTGATTCACTCGACAATGACATGAGATTACTTTAGTTTGTGGAGAAAATTAATTTTCGCTGGTTTTAGTTAAAGGCGACTGTTAATGGAACTTTTGACGGCTACTGCTACAGAGATGAACTTACTGTCTGTCTGGATGCACTAAGATCCCTTGTCGCCACTATTTCTAATTTTGATAGTCCTAAGTGCTGCCGCCACCACCAACCATCATCTCTACTTTCCATCGATCTCATATCAAACCGCACTTACTAGCATCCCATCGTCCGCAGTTAACAATCTCCCTGCTAGATCACCAGCCATCGTAATAGTACCACCATCAACCTAGATCTAGTCTTCCCTATTACCACTAAGGCCCAAAATTGTCACCGCTCAAAGCTAATTCTCCACCATCAGCGTTGAACTCCTCCTCGGGCAGTGATCGCCACTGCATAGCAGTGCGCATATATGCTCCTACAGTAGTGCATCACCACGATAATACATATCAACAAAGAAAATAGTTACCATCCTCAAATAGCAATATCCATCTTGCATCACCGACGAAATCTACTCAGCATTTTCCACGAACCACTCTAAATTTACAAGGTGTTATTGATGGAATCAATGATTGACGATCGATGATTTGCCATACTAGTTTTAAGGGCTTTAATACCCCAATTCATGAATGTAAGGCTTCAATTTCTAACAACAATTCTCAATAGTGCTATGTAGACATTACAGAAGCTTCCAACGGAGCTTCACGGGAAAGAAGAAGATGACTACATATAGAAGTTGTACACATTTAAGCCTAATACAACCCTAATTTTCAAATTTTGGAATTGTGTATCTTTTCAGTCCACGTCTTATGCTAATGGGCCTTTCGGAAAAGCTTTACATCATTCTTTAAAATTAGTTCAACAATTAGATCACAAGACTTTTACCAACAACAATGAAATTGTGAATTATACTGGATATTGTGGCCTTAATTGGACTCATATTGATGATGGAGATAACATTAATAACTAGGATGCTGATATCCCCCCAGAATTGCATAGTTCACCCCCTTTTCACTTCACCACCAAAAAGTTTTTGTTCACCAGTCACCACCGTTAATTTTTCCAATTTAACTCCTTTTATTATTTTGCAAATTCACCCCACATTCAAAAAACAAGAAGAAAAAAAATGCACGACACCTACCTCCGACGACGCCCACTGCCGACATTGGCACCACCACCACCATAATTTTCAACGGATGGCCACCACCACCGCAATATTTTTCGATGATAAAGTTAAGAATTTATTAGTGCTAGAATTTAAATTAGTTTTATATATTGAAGAGTTTAAATGATTTTAAATATTTTGAATGAGTTTTTGCTATTAATATTACAAATATTTGGATTGGAGATCGATTGAAATTTGTTCGCAAAATTTCATCGGACAAAATCCAAAATCGATTGGTAATCGCAAAAAAAACCACTGGAGGCATTTTGTTCGACTCTAGTTGTTCGAAGCATTTGTTCAATTTTTTTTAAAATTTTGGTAGAACAAATGTAAAATGTTCGAAAAATTTCCGAACAAAGTATAAATGTTTGACAATTTTTTTTTTAACATTTTGCATTTGTTCCACCAACCAGTGTGGAACTAAAAAGTTTGATTTTTTTTTTTAAGTTTGAAAAAATGTAAGAAAAACTATTACATGTGCATATGAAGATTTATTATCATCTTGTATCAAACCATTTTGACAAAATAAATTTTTTTATTAACATTTTTGTTCAAAAAATATGGTTGAAAAATTATGGAGTGGGAACAAATTCAATTCTAGGTTTTGAAGGAGGTGGTGAACTGATCATTTTATAATTGTGAAATATATTTAAAGATAATTTTGTCTTTTAAATTTTATTTTTGAAATAAAGAATGAAAGGGGGTGAAGTACTGGGGGAAGGGGGATATCTTGGTCAACTATTATATTTTTATTATTAGTGATAGTTATTTTAATATTTCTATAAAACTACCGTGTGCTTATCGTCTCAAGACCTTGAGCTACATATGTACCTCCAATATTTTTTAAGTCAAATTTCAAGTGATATTATATAATTTTGCTTTTACGGGAGATGAGCGTGTACCCAACTCCATTCCTCTGCTGGAGATAAAAATTCATTCAAATTTGAGAACGAATCTTCTCAAAGAGAGATAGAAAATGATGGGGATAAATATTACATTAGTTATTTACTATTATTATTTAAATTTTATATAATTTGAGTTTTATTTAAATTTTAATTATTATTAGTAGGTTAGGCTTTTAGGATTTTTACACCTGAAACTCTAGTTTATCTATTATAAATAGAAGTCTCGTAATTGATGAAACCCTAGATTTGACATCCTTCATATTTTTCAATTTTGAATACAGAAAAAAAAAAAAAAAATAGAAACATACTTTCCAACTAGACACCTATTGATCGACCTTTAGAAAATCCTGAAAAAAAAACTCAAAAATTAAATCATGCAAAACTTTACACAAATATGGAACAAAATACAGAAACATAATCCTAAATTTTCAAATTTATTCCCCAATCTCTCGAACTATTTCCCCCAATTTACTCAATTTCTTTTCCTAATTTCTCAAAATCACGACAGAGCTTTTGGAGAAAGTTATTTCTAAACCCAAAAAGAAAATAGTTTCATCCTTCCAATTTCAAAAAAAAAAAAATACTAGAAAAAAAAGGATAAGTATGGCCAACCAAGAATTAACCAAATCAAACTTGAAATGTCTCAATAGAAGAGGATTACCGTGGTGAAATCTGACGTTCCACTGCCCTCTGTTCAATTCACCATCAATTGAAGCTCTATCATCGGAATTAATTAGAGAGAAAGACGGTGCAGTGAAATTTGACGTTCCACTGCCCTCTATTCAATTCACCATCAATTGAAGCTCTATCATCAGAATTAATTAGAGAGGAAGACGACACCGTCATTTAAGCCACCACACACAAATTATGTCAATCAAAGCTCTATTGCATGAATTATTTAATAACTTGATCCGATCTAAATTGTCAATAATTAGATAGTTCGAATTAAACATTTCAGATCCAATTAAAATTATTACACATGAATCTTATTTTCAATAGAGTAGGTAGTGTGTGAAAATAGTTCATGATAAGTTTATCATAAAATTGTTTTAAAATATCAAATATTTAGTTAAGTGTATCAAAAGTTGAGATCAAAGAAATTTATAACAATTATAACATAATATCATTGACCCCAATTTTTTATATATCTGATGAGATTTTTGATATACTTGATTAATTATTTGATACTTTAAAACTGATTCATGATAAGTTTTTAATTAACTATTTTCATACAAAAACTTTGCGGTTTCAATATGTATTACACATAATATTTTCTTTTGTTTCAAATCCGTCTATACCAAAAGACTTACTTTGTTGGAGTATTAATTATGGTAGCGAACTAGATCTCAACTTGGTGTTTACACAAGAAATAAATAAATATCTAGTGATTGGTGGTTTCAACTTTCAACCAACTCTATAGTTAAAGACATAAATGACAAATTCACACAAATCGACTGATTCCTATTCGTTCTTCTTAAAAATTATATGAATTAGGCTTTATCCAAGTTTCATGATCGACTTTTTAAAAGAAGAAGTTAATGAAGGAGTATTGTATTGTAATTGACAAAAATTTAATTGTATGAACCCGAGTTCACGGTGAACTTGGGTTCTCAAGTATCACTGTTATGTGTATATACCATCACTGTTATGTATATTTAATATCACTGTTATGCATATATATTATTACTATTAAAAAATTAAGTATATTTTTATAACAATGATAGTATATATGAATAACAGTGATAGTAATTACACATGACAGTGATACGAAGTTCATGTGAACTCGAGTTTACAAGAGACCTACTCATTGTAATTTTATAATGAGTAACTTATGAAATTAAATATTTTTTAAGACGTGGTGTTTTATTTACGAATGACTAGTCTTGTATGCACAAGTTACACCGTGCAACTCAAGTTCATTTTTAAAAAATTACACAAATTATTACTGAAAAGTGTATCTTTAATAGTGTAACTTTCCAGTAATAATTTTTGTAACTTTTCAGTAGTATTTTGTGTAACTTTTTAAAACTCGAGTTGCACGGTGTAATTGGTGCACACGAGTCTTACGCTTTCGAATATATATTATTCTGTATGTTAAAAGATATATATATATTTTTTAAATATTATTACATTATATATATACTTTAAATTTTTATTCATGTAAATTTGATATATTCACAGAAGACTTGCTACGCTTGCACTGCCGAGATGCTGTGTTAAAGCCTTCGCGAATTCGACCAACTATGCTTTAATTTCAAGCTTGAGAAACCTCGAATCTGCACAAGGCTTCGAAAAATGTGCAGGGATGTTGCTATATTGTTGGAAATTAGGACTGCTTTTATACAATTCGTTTGATTTTATAAATTATTAATTTTTTTTCTTTTATACGAAAAAATTATATGAGACGTGACACTTTTATAAAATATTAATAAATTTTGATTGTGAAAATTGGCAAAAGTATTACGCCTGATGTATAAGATACAAAATGTGGGTTTTTTTTATTATTTTACAAATGACATGATAACTCAGTCGTTAATTGCAAGAATTTAAAAATATTGTGTGAAATCTCTGTGGTAAGAAATTGCATAAAATCTCTAAATGGTTTACTAAATAAAAAACTTTATGTTGGATTTGTATTAAAATAGAAAACGTGTTTTGCCTCACATCGATCGGGTTGTGATCAAATGGGAGAAATTTTCTAATGCTATCTAAGAAGTTTAGATATTTTTTTATTTGAATACTTAAAGTACGCCATAACATGGAGTTTTATATATGATTATTAGTTTTGTACTTTTTTTTTTAAAATTACAGTAAACTTGTAATCATATAGGGTTATCTCAATTTTGGAGTTTTATATATATATATTAAAATCTCTATTTGAGATTAAAGGCTGAACTTCCTAACGCTATTAAAGCAGTTTAGATGTGCACCAAGTACATTTTATATTTATATATATGTGATAATAAATAAATTACTTTTTTTAGAAATTTAGAGACAAGCAACTGAGTTAATTAGGCGAGCAACTTCATGTATGTGCCCGAGGTTAACCATCATCAAATATTATCTCAAGGACTAACATAAAAAGAGACGAGCAACTTATATATGCACTTCCAGCTATATAAGTTGTTCGCCACCTATTAAATAAAGTAGTCATCCTGATAAGCTGTTTGCCCCGATACATGAGATATGTCACTCTTTGACTCTTGTAATAATAAAAAACAGAGCTCACTTTAAATCATCAAAGTTGTTCGAGATGAAGAGTTATGCTCATTAGAGTTATTTAACTATGAAGTAATATAATTAGCGTTATATATATTATGTAAAACAAGTATGTAAACACCCATTAAAGATGGATGTGTAAGTACTGATTAGGGTGTTTACATACATGTAATCAGCTCCAAATTAAGAAGGGATGATCAAACTTTTATTTACAAACACCTTGTTATTTCTACTCTCTAAATTTATTAATGCATGATTATTTCATTAGTTTTTACACTAGTTTTGTTTGATATATAATCTACTAAGATCCATCCACATTAATCACAATTGCCGTAAAGATTATCAATAGTAGACCTTGTGACAATTTATGAGTGTCAAGCGAGAGAACCATATTGCATGATTTTTCTCCAATTTTAAAAACTAATTTGACGTTGATTTTCTATTTTATTTGTTGTGCTTCATTTTTCCAAGACGTTCTCCTTTCTTAAAACACGAGTTATTAATTTCTCTATTTCTTGTATCTTGGTTTTCCAAATAATGAAAATTTGAAAATAGAAAGAAATATTAAATTTATTAACTCATTTTTTCATTTAAAATAAAAAAAGAGAATTCATTCTATTTATTATTTAATAAACAACATGAGAGTTTCGAACAATTCCAAACTATGAGAAAATTTAGAGCAATTAACCCCATGATGAACATGCATTTTATAAATCGTGTAACGAAAATTCAATTTTTTTTTTAAAAAGAAAAAAGAAAAACATGCAACGAACTAAAAATTTCACACGCTACTGATAATGGCGGTACTATAACCACTCTGATCATCCCAAAACTTGGACCACAGCATCACTCCACCATACTTCCTCGATCTCCGGATCACCGGCAGAATCTCCGTCGTCAGCACATCCGCCGGAATAAACCCGCTCCCTGCGGCCTGCGCCGCCGCCGGAAGCCCCAAAAATATCTTTCCACCAACAGAGCTCGTCCATCGCGCCCACGAATTCCTCAAATTCTCTGTATTTCCCGGCGTATACTGGCACGGCGGATTGTTGTAGAATTGCACCCACACGTAATCGAAGAGGCTCGTGTTCAGCGCCTCCCCCAACAACCGATCCGGGAACGGGCACTGCGGCGCACCGGTAACGTACACTTTTCCCCTGTTTCTGCTGAAACCTTTCAGGTATTTCACGAGATCGTCGTAGTATAACGGCGATCCGAGCTCGATGTCGAGATCGATGCCGTCCAAAATTGCGTCTCCGAGGGGGCGGGCGGCGGATCCACGGCCGCCGCCGAGGAAATTGTTCCATAAATAGATCGAAAATTGGCGGGCTTCTTCTCTGGAGGAGAAGGAGTAATTTCCGATGCCGCCGCCGATTGAGAGCATGACCTTAATGCCGCGGCGCTGGCACGCGCGGATTCCGTCCGAGACGACGCGGCAGGAGTTGGTGGCGGGATTGCAGTGGCCGGCGAGGTTGAGCTCCGGGGTTTGGCCGCCGCCGAATTTGTTGAGAAAGGCTATGTTAATGTAGGAAAATCTGCCGGTGGCGCAGGTTTCGGCGAGGGTTCCCTCGTTGCCGTTTTGGCCCCAGTAGACAGCGATGCCGCCGCGGCCTCCGGCAGCGGAGGTGTGGAGGAGGGTGAAAAGGAGGAGGAGGAGGAGTGGAGGTACGACTTCACCACGTTTAGTTTCCATTTTAGTTGACTTATGAATTTGTATGGAATTTAAGCCGTTATTTATAGGTAGAATAAGCCAAGAGAGGTTTGAATTATTAGTGTTTAGGATAATACTATTAAAATCCAAGGACTTTAGAAAAATAATACTAAAAAGTAAGAGCTTGCATTCATTGAGAATAATTTGATTAGAAATGGTCAGATATGATGATAGAGTTGAAGTCAATAATTAAAGAAATGTTCATTCATTTTTTTAATTAATTTTATTAACAAAGTCTGATAAATTAATTTTATTTTGACATTTTGTGCATGCAATGTTAATTGGTCAAAAAAATATTTCATTTTAAATTCAAGTATTTAATATCTAGCAAAATCAGATACTTGGAAAATCACTGATAAAAAGTATAGAACATTATTCTTTATTGTGAAAGTGAATACGTTGAGAAGTGTTGGCATCCCAACTCAATGGAAAATGGACTAGGTTTGATATATATTGAGGGATTAGTTGGGTGGATAATCTTGAGAGCACAAGACCATGATAACACCCCCCCTTGGTAACTTTACATTTTGATTGATACATTCATCTACTTTATGCCACGTACAGTCCAACTTCAATTCTGTAGGGCATTATATTGTTAGACATCACAATTTATTCTTAGTCCTTAGAGCAGTCCCAAATGCTGCTCAAATGTTGTGGCAAACCGCAAATTGCGTTAAATATGGCATCCAAGAGCGACGCAAATTTGGTGTTAAAATACCATTCATGAACAGTGTGTGGCAACACAAATCTTTTTTTTTTTTCATTTTATTTGCATAATTTATATATTTATTATATTATGTGGTGAATTATATATATTTTTATGTAGATACAATATATATTAATATTAAATTTATTTCTAATATAATATGATTTAATAATTAAATATTAAAATATAATATTTAAATAAAATTTAAAATTGTAATTAATTATTAAAAAATATCATTGTTGATAGAATTTACTAATCGTGTTCGTTTATGTGGCTTTGTATTGGATTAACTCTACCAAACAATAATCTTATGATTTTGTGTTCTTGGTATTCTTGAGGATGATGTAGAGAGAGAGAGTGAAGAGCTTAGAGAGAGAAAGTAAAGTGTAGGAAATGTATTAATTGTGTAAGACTTGTGAGAATAATTCTGTAATAGTTACAAGAGAGATCTTATTTATAGGTGTGCGAGTGTGAGTTGGCACCTTACGAGCCTATATGACTTCCGGTTTTGACGAGGGTTCCTTACCCTCGTCTTGATCCCTCACACTGCTTCCTACGTCGTGCCACGTCCTACTACACTGTCTTAGACTAGATGGGCCTCATTAAAAACCTCGCCGTAAACCACCCTTGTGGATAAACCGGACGGAGGGAAAAAGAGCGCAACCATCGTGGTCCTACAGGCTATGGGGCGAGCTCCCGGGCGAGCTATAGGGCGAGCTCCGATGCCTTGTCGAACTTCTGGGTGCTGCGTGGTGACGGAGCTCGGCGAGCTCCTTTGGGCGAGCTGCCCCCATGTGGGCGAGCTCCGGCCTTCCGTGGGTCCGGGTGAGCCCTGGCGACCTGTCAAGCCTTGGTTTATTCCGGGGCTAAGTGTATTAGTTCGTCATGTCAACATTTGCCCCCCAGTTCGCGCGCATCATGACTCCGTCGAATGTGCGAGCGAGCTGGAGAACTTGAACCTCGGCGAACTATCCTCGGGCGAGTGCCGAGCTAGCGGGCGAGCTCCGCCACGGCGGTTGTCGTGGCCGACATGGTGCGGGATCCCAGGCATCGCGTACGCCTTTTGAGGCCTCGGTTCCCGCCCTCAGTAATGACCAACATTCAAATTGTTTGCAAATAGGTCCTCGCACTTCCCAAATACTGCACCTCGCCCCGACGTCTATAAATAGGGGAAGGTGAGTTCATTTCTCACTTTTCCACTTCCGAGTTTTTTGAGCAGTTTCCAGCGAACGGCACCTCCATCTCCGACGTAGTTTCCGGCGCTCCTCAAGGTAGAAAACTCACTTTCTTCTTCTCTTTCATTTCTTGCCTTCCGATTTCTTCAAGTTCTTCGGGAATTTTGGACATTTCCGGAGACTTTCGAACCTTTTCCGACTACCTATTATCGTGACTCCGGCGAGGAGACCTTGGACTGATTTTCGGATATTTACGGACTGCATCGCGACCTTGTCGACTCATGAATCTAGCGGGACTCCCTCTAACCGTAACCCCGAAAAACAACCAATGATTGAGGATGAGCTCCCTCCCCAGATTTCGTACGTGGAGATCGGATCCAGCTCCTAGGCGACCTCGGTAGCTCACCAGGTCTCCGGCGAGCTGCCCAGCGAGGTGCGCCCTGACCCGGAGGAAGGAGCCTCCAGCGCCGTGTTCCGTGAGGTATGAGAGGAAGGCGACGAGGTCGCCCAAGAGGAAAGGGTTGCCAGTGGCAACGAAGAGCCTGAGGAAGTTGGTGAGGACGTCGCCGAGGTCGGCAAGGAGGGTGGCGACCTGGAGGAAATTACGCTCGAGTGGTTCTGCCACATTGGTTTCCCGGAGCCCCAATTGGTCGAGTACCAAGTTCCCACCGAGGTCATTCATCCCTTTGACTGGGACGAGTATGTAGCCGAGTACGCGACGAGCTTCCCTTACCCGGACCGAGTACTTCCCGCCGACCTAGAGAAAGTCGCCCCATCCGATTACAGAGCTGGCGGGTGGTGAGCCTCATTGATGAGTGCGACCTGCCCATCATACGCAGGAAGTATCGCATCCCGCTCGACATCTTCATGTATGCCCCAGTGAAGAACTAGCGGGTCGACGCGCCTCCCGAGGGCCTGACTGCTCTGAATGTCGATGTATTGAGGGCTGGGCTCACATTGCCGTTGCACCCAGTCATTGGCCAATTTCTCACCGACAATAACTTTGCCATTACTCAGCTCACTCCAAACGCATGGAGCAATCTTCTCGCCGCGTTATCTGTCTTTGGGTTGGAGGGTTACGAGAACGCGACGACCTCAGCGGACTTGGGCGAGCTCTTCGCTGTTACCAAGCAGGTGAAAGATGGCGCGGGATACTACTACCTGAAAGCTCGCCTGGGAGAGAAATTTCTCGGGGACTTGCCGAACAAAGTCCTTGACTGGAAGAAGCAGTTTTTCTTCATAGGCGGAGACTGACGAGCTTCCAGCACGTACCATGGGCGAGGTGACCGTATTCCCACTCCGGAGGGATACGGGGAAGCCAGCAGTAGGTCGCCTATTTCGGTGTGTGTGGGTTGAATTAGATATACTAATTCTAAATTCTTTTTTCTTTTTGCAGTTCCGAAGTGCCACAAGTCTAGCAGGGGCAAGCCCAAGGTGTAGGTCGGGTTCGACGTGGTGCGTGCCATTTGCTGTTTGAGAGGCGAGAAGGATAGGCAGGTCACCCACCTGTGCATGCATCATTGTTTGCGGCTCGCCGGGCTCCTCACCATGCCACACCACCTCGATATCAAAGGTCCCGAGCTCCCAGGTTTACAACTCTTCGGAGCTCGCCTATGAGAGGGAGGTAGTTCGCCCATTATGCTGACATTTTCTATCTTTGCGTAGGTGGTAGCTTCGTCGCCATTCCCATCGCCGAGGTCCCCGAGGCCTATCAAGTAGTCAAACGCCGCTTCGAGATGGGCCCACCTCGCCCCGCCGTCGGTTCTCGGGCTGGAGGCGAGCAAGGAGGCAGAGCTCGCCTCTAAGAAGGGCGAGGTAGGAGGGTCGAGGACCCAGAAGGAAAAGACTAAGGCCCCCGAGAAGACTAAGTCTAAGGCAGAGAAGGTCGCGAAGGCCGACCAAGGTGGTGGGCGAGCTGGCGCTGCTCCCGAGCGAGGTCGTGGGAAAAAAGGTCCCCAGCGAGGCGATGGGTCTCGAGCGGGCGAGGAGGACCCCCAAGGCGGGAAGAGGACCAAGTATACTGGCCTCCGCGATGAGGATTCTGACCGAGCTGAGAGGATCTCAGCGAGGTCCGGGCAGGGAGGATCTGCCCAGTCCATCGCCCCACTGGCTGCCACACCAATCCGGAGCTCGCCTCCTTCCCCGTCTCCATTTAGGGTGCGAGCTACCAACGACACACTCTTGGGATGGGACCCTGACCGTGTTCAGTAAGTAGCTCGCCCTGCTGATCTTCATCGCTTATTATCTTCTATTTTTCTAACATTTTTCAACTGTTCTGACCTCGCAGCTATGCTCTCATTGCTCACCCCAATCGTCATAAGGCTCTTCATACCTTCGAGCGATCTCACTCACTGACGTCGATGCGGAGCCTCCATCCGGGCCTAGTCCGGAATACTGTGAGCGAGGTGCCGAGGCACTGGACAGCTCCCCAGGTGGCAACGATCAATGGCCAGAACCTGACGGAGAATCTCCTTCTCTCGGCTCACTACGCGAGTGGGCTGCTGCTCGCCAATCAAAAGGCCCTGGAGCAAGCTGCTGAGCTGGAGGCAGGTCGCTCCGAGAGGAACAAGAAGGTGATCGTCTTGGCGGAGACAGCCGACAAGGCCAAGAAGGTGGCCAAGCTCGCCGAGGACAAAGCAGCCGAGGCTCTGGCCTACGAGGCTCAGGCTCTTGATAACTTTACTCAGCTTCAGAAGCAGCTCGCCTCCTTCCAGCAGAATGTCGAGGCTCAACTTAAAGCTAAGGAGGAAGAGTTCACCGAGAAGCTCGCCAAGGAGGTCGGCGAGCATGGGGTGACGAAAGAGGAGCTGCAACTCCAGCGAGGTCTAGGCCGGAGCGCCGATGAGGAGTGCGCGAGGTTGAGGGCCGAATTGGAGATGAAGGTCAACGAGGTCACCGAGCTGTGGAATAATGCTTCTTCTTTGCCGGACTTGAGAGCCGTGAGGACCGAGGCCTCTGACAAAGGATTCATCCAATGTTACGCTGAGGTCTTGAGGACTCTATGGTGGGCCCGGGCCCACAAGGACGATGAGGTTGAGGCCGTGGTGGCCGACTTCAAGGCGTGCCTCGACCGAGTCCCCTTCCCGGATGGTGCCGAGCTGGACATTGGCGACCTCCCGGAGCTCGACATCCCTCTCGACTTTGTGCCAGCCCGCTTTCAAGTCATCAAGACAGTTGAGGTGCCGGCGCTGAATCTTGGCGAACAGGAGGAGGTCGTTCGTGAGGAGGGTCGTGTCCCCCTCACTGTCGAGCAACTCCAAGAGGCCTGTGGGGATGCGACGCTGGACATTGGCGAGTTTGACGCTAGTGGGCTCACTGGCAACATCACCACACTTTCTGAGCTCGCCATCCCAGCTGGGCAGGTCGCCCCCAATCCCGCCGAGGTGGCTCCGGATGCCCCCGTAGCTCCAGAGACTTAGGCTTTCCACCTGCTTTCTTAGATTAGTTTTTATTTTCCAAGTTGTAGTAGGTCGTCGGGTTACGGAGCTCGCCCAGAAGAAGCTCCATTTTGTAGCTTTTGATTTTTTGCTTAAGTAGATATAGCTCGCCGGGCACGTGCAGCTTGCCCAGAAGGAGCTTTTTTGTAGTTCAAAGATGGCTAACTAGTCGGCCTTTGTGGCTAGCACCGCTACTTATACTTAGGAATTTTCAAGTATATTTTTGGCTTGAAAATTTCATAAGTATTTTTGAATGAAGATCATTTTTTGTCCAACTCCGTTTACTTATGTTTCTGCGCTTTACGTCATAATTTTTAAATAGCTCATTTTTTTGTTTATTTCACGGGTACTTAACTGTTCGACTTATTCTACTTTGAGAAGTGAATCATTCGTTTTACGTCACTTACGACTACAAATTGTATCTCTATTTTGAGAGTGTGTATTCTTCGTCTTACACCACTTAGGGTCGTGAATTGCTCATCTTAGACCGCTTAGGGCAGCGAGCTACACTTCGATTGATTCACGTTGGGCCGTTGGGTTTCATGAACCTTGCCTTAGACATTTTTCGTCTTTTTCGCAAATTTTTCTAACTTGTGGCAGTAGGTGCTTAGCAACCCTTTAAGAAGGGTACCTTCGCGACCTTGGGCGCTTTGGCCTTTGCCTTCGAGCTATTTAATTACAACGTTTGGGACCTTGGTCCTTGCGCATCACGGATTTTTTAGTGCTCGGGCGAGCAGGGGTTGGTGAGCTCTTCTGGTAGTGGGCGACCTGAGGTAGCTCGAGTAGGGGGCGAGCTACGCAGGTCCGGACACTTGGCAAATTTTTCTGATTTCACGAATTCTCTAGCTTTTTATAGCGACTTAATTTACACTGGTTGCCATCAACATTTCTGATGCGAACCTTCGACTAGTCTATCACAGAATTCTAGTCTATTGGTAGAACTTTTTTATGTGGGCCGCACTCCAGGTGTATGACGAGGCGTTGCCTTCTGCATCTTCGAGGTCATAAGTGCAGTTCGGTCAGGCTGCGGTGACCCGGAACTGTCCTTCCCAGTTTGAACCGAATACACCTGGTGGGGCCATCAACTTCTTTTTTAACACCAGGTCTCCGACCTTGAATTTCCGGTCTCAGACCTGGGAGTTGTAGTACTTCTCTGCTCTACGCTTGTATGTGGCGTTCTTCATTTCTGACGAAGCTCTGGTCTCTTCGATCAGATCTTTTTCTACTGCCAAGACTTCGTCGTTCTTTTCTTCATCATATCCTACCACATTCCAAGTCTTGTTTTGGACTTCGACGGGTACCAACGCCTCAGTTCCAAAGGCTAGGGCAAACGGGGTCTCTCCTGTGCTGGCCCGGTAGGAAGTTCTGTAAGACCATAGGACCTCTGGGAGTTCGTCTGCCCAGCTCCCTTTCTTTTCCTCGAGGCGGAGCTTCAATATGTGTTTCAAGATTTTGTTCACCGCCTCGACCTGGCCGTTCGACTGGGGATGGTATGGAGTTGAGTAGTGCTTCTTGATGTTCCATGAACTGCAGAAGTCCCTCAACTTTTGTCCGTCGAACTGCCTTCCATTGTCTGTGATGATCGACTGCTGGAGTCCAAACCTGCAGATCAGGTTCTTCCAAATGAAGCCGATCATCCTTTCTTGCGTTATTGTTGTGAGAGCTTCGGCCTCAGCCCACTTAGTGTAGTAGTCTACTGCTACAACAGCAAACTTTACACCGCCTCTACCAGGTGGAAATGGGCCGATCAAGTTGATACCCCATTTTGCGAAAGGCCATGGGCTGAAAATCGACTTCAGTTGGTTGGCTGGGGAGTGGATGTTAGGTGCGAAAAGTTGACACTTTCGGCACCTTCGTGCGAAGCTGATGGCATCTTTGCGAAGAGTGGGCCAATAGTAACCCTGTCTGATCGTCTTATATGCCAATGCTTGCCCCCCAGCGTGACTCCCACAAATTCCTTCGTGGATTTCTTCTAACACTTCGGACCCCTGTTTTTTGGTTAGGCACTTGAGCAGGGGTAGAGAGAATCCACGTTTGTAGAGTTGGTCATCCAGTAGCGTATATCTGGCAGCTTGCTTTATTAGTCGGCTAGCTTCCCAGGCGTCCGCGGGGGTTGTTCCGTCTTTTAAGTATTTTTGGATTGGAGTGCACCAATCTTCACCATCTTCACTGTCCTCCTGCCCCCCACTCGAGGTTTGATTTATCTTGTAATCGAACGTCGAGGGGTTTTTCAGTGTGGTGATTACAACCTCCGTGAATTTGGCTTTGCCATTGCTGGTAGCTAGCCGGGCTAGGGCGTCTGCTTGTGTGTTTTCTAATCGTGGTATCTGATTGATGTAGACTTGCGTAAACATCGAGATCAGATGTGCGGCTATCTTCTGATAGGTCATCATCTGCTGGTCTTTCGCCTCATACTCCCCCCGAACTTGGGATATTATTAGCTGGGAATCTCCGAAAACTTGAAGATTGGTTGCCCCCACAGCTAATGATAGTCTAAGTCCAGCTATCAAAGCTTCGTACTCCGCCTCATTGTTGGTTGCTCAAAAGTTGAACCGGATTGCGGAGTTGAAGACTTGTCTGTCCGGGCTGATCAGGACCACGCCAGCGCCTGCTGCCACGTTGGTTGATGATCCGTCGATGTAGAGATGCCACGGAGCTATACGGCCCCTCGTCGGATCTTGTGGGAAAGTTAGCTCGACGATAAAGTTGGTGAGTGCTTGTCCCTTGATCGTTGTTTGGGGTGCGTAGGTTATATCGTATTGGCTAATCTCCAGTGACCATTTCAGCAGGCATCCGGCGGTGTCCGGGCGCTGTAATATCTGACGTAGTGGGAACGTTGTCAGCACTTCTACCGGGTGGTCAATGAAGTAAGGCCTCAATTTTCTAACACTCATCACCAGTGCATAAGCCAGCTTCTCTGTTGGGGTGTATCGCAACTCTGCTTCGTGTAAGACTTGGCTTACATAGTACACTGGTAGGTGTGTCTTCGCCTCTTCTCCGACCAGGACGGAGCTGATGGCCACCTCCGACGCGGCCATGTATAGATACAGCTTCTCTCCAGGTATCGGCTTTGACAGGACCTGTGTATCTGCCAGGTATGTTTTGATGTCTTCGAAGGCTCGTTGGCATTCACTCGTCCACACGAAGTGTTTATTGAGGTGGAGCTTACCGGCTTTGGCCGCCTCCTTGTACCTTCGCGTGTTTGCTTTGATTGCTTCAAAGAATGGGCGATTTCGGTCGCCAGACCTGGAGATGAACCTGTTCAGAGCTGCCATGCACCCAGTCAGCCTTTGAACTTTTTGCACGGAATCGGGCACACCCATCTCGATTATGCATTGGACCTACATTGGGTTGACCTCAATTCCGCGTTGGCTAACTAGATACCCCAGGAACTTTCCTGAATGTACGCCGAAGCTTGTTTTCTTGGGGTTTAGTTTCATGTTGTAGTGGCGTAGTATATCGAAGGTCTGTTTGAGGTGGTCGAGGTGGTCCTCCTTCCTCAAACTCTTGACATGGTGCAAAGCTATCTGGTGATAGCCCGCAAAAGCGTCCATGAATGTCATCATCTCATGGCCTGCGGTGCTATCGACTAACTGATCGATATGAGGTAGTGGGAAGTTGTCCTTCGGGCATGCTTTGTTTAGGTCCGTGAAGTCGATGCAGAGCCTCCACGTCCCGTTGTGTTTCTTCACCAGGACGGGGTTCGCGACCCACTGCGGACACAAAGCTTCTTTGATGAGTTTGTTGTCTAACAACTTCTCCACCTCTACAGTTAGAGCTGCGTATTTGTCTGGTCCGTATTTCCTTCGCTTTTGACGTACGAGTCTCCTCGTCGGGTCTATATTAAGTCTGTGACAAGCGTGCTCCAGCGGGATCCCCGTCATATCCTCATGGGACCAGGCAAACACGTCCAGGTTGGACATCAAGAACAGCTCCATCCTCGACCGGTATGGTTCAGGTAACTCGGAACCGATGAAAAGTTCCAAGTCCCTTTTCGGGTCCACCGGGAGTGTCGTTAGTTCTTCTATGGGGGTGGCTTTTCTCTTTTGACTTTTCCACCTTGGGTCGCCGGTGAATTCATACCACTCCTCTTGTGATATCTGCGTAGGTTCGTGACCTATGCGCGGTTCGAGGTCATCGGGTTGGCTTACAGCTTGGGCGAGTTCATCGGCTGTGAGCACCTCCGGTAGTTTGTCAACTTGGGATGGTTCGGTGACCTGGGGAGTTGGGTCGACATCCATCGGCATTGGTTCTTGACCTCCCGCAGGTCCCCCATCTTGGCCTTCATTGACCACCTCCATGGGAGCAGGTTGTTGTTCCTGCACAGGTCCCAACACTTGGTTGTTTTAGACCTCCTCCAATCCCTCCATTGGCGATGGTTGTGCGTCTTGAGCAGGTCCTGACACTTGTTCGATTTACGGCAAGTCGCCTACCTCCATCATCTCAGTTTCAACCGAGATGACGTCTAGGATGTTTGGCTCGTCTGCTGGGACCTGTACGTCCTCTTCAAGGACCTGGACCCGCGTCACCGATTTTGTGACCTGGCCATCTTTAATTTGGAGTAAACACTCTCGGGCCTTTTTCTGGTCACCTTTTATAGTTCCGGCGCCTTTTGGAGTTGGAAATTTTAAACAGTAGTAGTAGGTCGAACACGCCACTTTGAATTCATTAATAAATGGGTGGCCAAGGAACCCGTTGTAGGAGGACTGCTGGTCGACAACTAGGAAATCTATGAGCCTAATCAGTCTCTTTTCGGGGTCCTCAGCAGATACAAGCTGGACGCTCAACCTAATACTACCTAGGGGGACGGTTACAGCTTCTCCGAACCCCACTATTCTAGCGTTGCTGAGTTCCAGATACGACTCAAAATCACCTAAGGCATCTAAGGTGGATTTGAAGAGAATGTTGGTGAATGCGCCGGTGTCCACGAGTAGTCTGTGAACTCGGACGTTCATGATGTTGGCGGTTATCACCAACGAGTCGTTGTGGGGCGTCAGTACCCCTTCCAGGTCCGCTGAGGAAAATGTCAGCTCATCAGTAAGCTGTGCGATGGACCTGGGGCCGGAGCTGCCTTCCTGGACCTGGTTTATGGCCCGGATTTCGGCCTTCCTTTTTCTTTTGGACATGGAGGACCCCCTGTCCTGGAGACCTCCGGCAGCTCCGATCTCCCCCTCGAGAACTAAGAGTTCTCGGGTGGGCTCCATGTTTTGCTGAGGCTGGGGAGGTGCCCTCCGCCTGTTCTGGGGACAAGGTTGGTCCGCTTCCTCGTCCTCATCATCAGAGGTAGCCCTCCTCTCGAACCTTGGCCTCTTAGCTGGGGCCTTCTTCACGAACTCGGCCAGCTTCCCATCCTCATAAAATTTCCAGAGTTGTTTGAGGAGGTCTCGGCATTCACTGGTGAAGTGGCCGATGGCCTGATGGTAGGCACAGAATTTGTTGGGATTGAGCTTCGTGCGGTCCTGGTGGATCCTCCTTGGCTCCTCCAACATGGTCTTGCTCTTGACCTCAGTGAAGACCTGGTCGACGGAGACGGTTAGGACCTGGTTGAGCTTTTCTTTGAGCTCGTCCCCGTCGCCAAAAGCTTTCAAGTTTCGGGGAGCTTTGTAGGCGCCCCCGGACTTCTTCCCATACTGCCTCCTCTCTTCGGAGACACCCACCTCCTTCTGGAGAGCTTCCTGCATGGCCGCAAATACCCCCGCCTTGCGGCGGAATTCGGTGTAAGTGTTTGGACATGCGAGGTGCATTTCCTTCCAGAGGTCGGTGCCTTTTCTGAGGCCGGCCATCGCTGCGACGACCTTGGTGTCCTCGCTCACCGGCTCGCCTTCCAGCAGTATTTTATCGAACCTCTCCAGGTACTGCTGGTCGGTCTCATTCTCGCCTTGGTGGATGTTGGTGAGACGGTGTTTCTGGGTAAGGTAGGACCCAAACCCGGAGAAGTGGGCTAAGAACTCCCGCGAGAGTTGGCCAAATGAGCAGATTGACCCCGGGGCGAGTGATGAGAACCAGCGGTGGGCTCGATCCCCTAGGGTCAGTGGGAAGTTCTGGCACTGGGTGGAGTCAGTGGCACCCACCGAGATCATAAAGTCCGCGTACTTGGCTAAGTGGACTTTCGGGTCAGATTCGCCCTCGTACGCGGACATCGCCGGAAATTGTATCTTTTTCTGGACCGGTGCTCGGAGGATGGCGGGTGACAATGGGGAGGTGGGGAGAGTCATGGCGTCAGGTCCGCCAGACTTGGTTGCTACTTGTGCTTGTAGCATTTCGACGGCCTTTTTAGTGAGGCCAGCTCGTCATCACGGGTCACCTCCGGCGGAGGTTGCTCGAAGGTCGTGCGTCTCGTGGACGCACGTCCCCGAGGTGCCTCACTCTAGGGTGACCTCTCAGTGACGGGCTGGAATTGAAGTCCGCCATGGGGGCCCAACCTGTCGGTGGCGGGCCTTCTCAATCGGTCGTGGGCGGACCTGCGCGGCTGCAGGTCCGAATCTCCCCCGTGGGACGTGACCGGGGCGGCCGTTCGTTCATTTTCTCCGCACCTGGTCCCCAATCTACCTTGGAGGACTTCCCTCCTCGTCGATTGGTGGGTGTCGGATGCCTCAGTGTAGGCCGAAGCTCGCCCGGTGTATGGGGCGGGCTCCTCCACCACCTTGGCTTTTCCGGCCCATTCTCGGTGTTGGCGGGCTCGGGTTGAGCTCGCCTCCTGCTCGGTGGGGAGAGTGTTGTACTCCCCACGGGTCTAGGTGCCCTGAGTGGGCCTCGCCTGCTCCCGGGTCTCGGCTGGGGCTCGCCTAGGTACTAGGGCGAGCTCGTCGTTCTGCCTCTGTTGTAACCTCTGTAAGGTTGCGATTGTGCGCTGGAGCTCATCGGGGTTGTTGGCCAGGTCCCTCAGGGCAGGGCTTAAGTCTTCTTGGGTCACTACAACTCGCGGAGGTCGCGGAGCTGCAGTGCTTTTCTGGGGAGGTGGGTGCGAGGTCTCCACCACCTGGCGTGAGGTTTCCGCCTCGGCCTGGTTTTGGTCGCCCCCTCTGGACCTTCCGGCAGCTGCGGAGGTCTGTTCTTTGGCGGCTCGAGTGGTAGCCATTTTTTGTTTTTGGAGGGGGTAACTTGCGGAAGGTCGCTGAGACGGGGTGATGGTCGTCCAGCTTAGGTGGAGCTGTGCAAATTTTTGTCTAGCCTCGCGTGTGATGAATTATCCAAAATCCAGTTTATTCGTGTACACGCGCGTGTTTGAAAACTTTTTCCGAGCAGAATTTGTGAATTCGAGAATTTGGGTTTTCGTCCGGAAATCTGAGTTTTTTGTTCGAAGGAATGAATATGTGTATGTGTATCTTCAAGTGTTCTTGAGCTTTATCAAGAACACCTTCAAATCTTCAAACAAACCCTAACTCTTGTTCTTGACAAAAAATTTATTTTTCAGATACGCGCACCCTTCTTTTAGCGTCAAATTGTTGATAGAATTTACTAATCGTGTTCGTTTATGTGGCTTTGTATCGGATTAATTCTACCAAACAATAATCTTAGGATTTTGTGTTCTTGGTGTTCTTGAGGATGATGTAGAGAGAGAGAGTGAAGAGCTTAGAGAGAGAAAGTAAAGTGTAGGAAATGTATTAATTGTGTAAGACTTGTGAGAATAATTCTGTAATAGTTACAAGAGAGGTCTTATTTATAGGTGTGCGAGTGTGAGTTGGCACCTTACGAGCCTATATGGCTTCCGGTGTTGACGAGGGTTCCTTACCCTCGTCTTGATCCCTCACACTGCTTCCTACGTCGTGCCACGTCCTACTACACTGTCTTAGACTAGATGGGCCTCATTAAAAACCTCGTCGTAAACCACCCTTGTGGATAAACCGGACGGAGGGAAAAAGAGCGCAACCATCGTGGTCCTACAGGCTATGGGGCGAGCTCCCGGGTGAGCTATAGGGCGAGCTCCCGGGCGAGCTCCGATGCCTTGTCGAACTTCTGGGTGCTGCGTGGTGACGGAGCTCGGCGAGGTCCTCGTGGGGGTAAAGGCGAGCTCCTTTGGGCGAGATGCGTGGGCGAGCTTCCCCCATGTGGGCGGGCTCCAGCCTTCTGTGGGTCCGGGTGAGCCCTGGCGACCTGTCAAGCCTTGGTTTATTCCGGGGCTAAGTGTATTAGTTCGCCATGTCAACAATCATATTTAAATTTAAAAGATCACAACATAACAAATAGACGGATAGAACATAAAAGAAATACAATGCTAAAACACACTAAAAAATACATGAATAAAATACAAAAGCATAACTACGCAAATAAAATGCAAGTTAAATCTAACTACTACAAATTTTAGTACTCTCCGAGATCACTTCCAGATCCTCCAATATCACTTAAAAATTGCCCAAAGGTTTGGGAATGATTTCCAAATTGAGTTCGTTGTGCTTTTTATAGAATGGATTTTGCTTTTTTTACATACTCACTACTTTTCAAATTAAATCTACGGTGGAGATTAAAAGATCAAATTCGTTATCAACGGTCATCATTGAATGCACATGGATTGTGCATTTTTACACATTCACTGCTTTTCAAATTTTTTTACTGTATTGCATGTGAACTCAAATAATTTGTACTTTTTCCCACAACTTGCTGTTGTATGTTTCAGACTTTTTGATGTTACTGTTGCAATGTGAAGACATCAATCCTCTATATATATGTGCATCACAAATTTTGAATATCTTGCCTAGCAGAAGAAATGTCTTTAAAAAATATTCCAGATCAGAAAACATTTTTTTACAACTAAAAATGGTCCAAAACTTTGGACCATTACCTTCTTAAACATTTAATCGACCAACAGGAGGCAGGGAATTGGGCCGGTCGAGGTGAAGACAACCAAAATGCAATTGCAACTGCAATTAGTAGGTTGAATGAAGAATTTTCATAACACTGTCTTATGATGATGATGTTGCTATGGTGGAGTTTTTAATGGAAAGGTATGATGTTTTTTATGATGTCATCGACACACCCTCAGTGTATTGGGATAAGGACTTCAACACTATTCACACTGATCCAGCTACGTGCAATTTCTTCATAACGGTTAGAATACGCTCTTCATTCCAAACATCTGTATACCTACTTCATTTTTTTTGTTAAATGGTAATTCACAACAAATTTCTTTCAGGTTCTAAATCCATTATGTAGGGCATATTACTATTGTGGTGAACCAGAATATGAAGCTATGCACATTCTTTTTAAAAGACCACATGACTATCCATATCAGCGTCCTCATACGAGAGCACCTACCCACTCGAACCCTGGACAACTTGCACCTTCTTCATCTGGACAACCGGCAGCAATTGCTGAAGTCATTGACATCCAATATGATGAGGATGAAATCTGAGAAATCAAGCTCTGTCCCAGTGTATGCATGTTAGTGTTGTGTTGTTTGTTTTATAATAAGTGGGACATGAAGTGTTAGTAGTGTGCTGTGGAGCTCCATCTACATGTATGGGATCATTATAAGTCTTCGGAGAATTAATGACTATCAATATGTAATTTATATTATTTGCATTGTCTTGTAATATTTTTAGATTTGCATTATGTTTTATTAGATGTGTAATTTTTCTATATTAATATGTAATGTGAAATATTATGTTATTGAACGTTGTGATATAAATCATTGATTCATAGTTTTTTTAATTTTTCTTATTAAATATATATTTTTATTGATTTAAATATGAATAACAAATTATAAAATTAATAATACATACATAATAATAAAATAAAAAATAAATTTTATTAAAGTAAGAATATTCCAAAAGAATATTCTCATTGAGTTAAGATTTGAGTTTTATGATTGGAGATGATTTTACTGTTGGTGGCAAAATTTGTAGCAAAATGGTGTTATTTGGTGGCAAATTTGCCTCAAACCTATGTTGCACGGGTGCGGATACGTAGATACGGGTGCAATACGGTACGAGTTCTGGGATACGAGTTTTTTTTTAAATTAGGGTGCGATTCGTTAAGGATACGTCTATTTATATATTTTTTATTATATGTAATATCTAAAAAATATTTTTTTTAATAAAATTTTATAAATCAATTATAAATCATTTATATTTTTTATCACCTAAAATTTAGTATATTCTATAATATAATATAATTATGTAAAAAAAAATCAATTTGAGTTATATTAGTTCAATACATAAATCATAGTAGTAAATTCAATCTAAAACGGGTGTCACACTATCAATTTAAATTATACGAAATAATAAAATTCAATTTAAATAATATATTTAATGCTTAAAAATAGGATTCGTGCAGTGGATTCGAGAATCCGTTAGCTGGATACGCCACGTGGCAGATGAATTCGCCACGTGGAGAATCCGACACGAGAATTCAAGAATCTTACCCTTTTTAAAGTGCAGATGCGAATCCGATACTGCATTATAACATTTTCAGAAGAATCCGTGTATCATATCCTGAAACCCTTGGGAGTGCTCTTATATTTTATTTGAGCTTTCAAATTTTGTGAATGACCTTTCAACTGCATTTATCTTTCTTTTTTTTTTTTCAAAATTTTGAAAATAAGTTTTGTTGTTATTTTTTCTTAAATAGAAAAAGAACTCTACTGAGGAAGAGTAAATTTCTATGCATATGATGCATAATCAACATTGTTCAATAAAACAATTGATATTGATTGATAAAAATAGTTAATATTGTTAAATAAAATTAATTAATACCAAAAGCATCATTACAATTTAAAACTTCTTGACAGCCGACTTCACTTTATAGCACAGAAGTGATTGTGTAAAATATAAGGCCATGGAACGAGTCATACACCACTTAGTAAGCTAATTAATTGTGGAATACACATTCATACACAGGTAATAATCAGATAAGGTAAATATGATATACATCCAAAGAATTAAAAAAAAAAAAAGTGCTTCTTACACTATGAGCCAGTTGGTTTTGGCAGTTTGTATAACAGGATTGAAGTCAAGAAAAGCAGAATCATTGGTCTGAATAATCATCGTCTTGAAACAAGGCCTTGGAAACAGAAGATGAAGGGTGGGCATGATGAGCCAATGCAGCACGTTTGTTTTTAGTCATTGGAGTCTCACACACCACGCTATAGGGTGTTTCTTGGTGCTTCCTTTTCGATTTGTTTGGAACATGATCAGACTTACTTTTCGCCTTTGCTTTTGGGGCCCAAACTCTCTGCAGATCCCGCGCCTTGCTTATGAAAGGCGCGAAGTTTCTAGCCCTCTGCCTCCTCACCCGAGCTTCATTCAGGCTGCGACTGTAGTCCTCCTCCTTTCCTTTGTGTGCAGTGAAATTCCAAGCATTTAGCTGTGAGGAATCTCCTTCGGTGGAGACGGATCTGCTGCCCTCAACCTTGTCTTGCCTCTCCCTCCATGATTGGTTGCTATCCTCACTGTTCAACACAAGACAAGGAGCTTCCTCCTCCTCACCAAATGGCAACAAGTCCATTTCATTGTACAACTCTTTTACATCATCTTCAAGTTCATCCCAATACCTGGACAACCATTCTTAATATGAAAACTAATTCGACCAAACCAGGTGGGTTAGCTCACCTGGCCACCGGGCTCCTCACTTGAGTGAGTGACCTGGGTTCGATTCCCTTTGGGAACAAATTAGGAGGGGAGATATAAGGTTGGACTTGGAGATATGGAGTGTAAGGAGACTTGGTGAACTAACTACTAACAACTAACATTTACCGATAAAAAAAAAAAACTAATTCGACCAGACTTTGGACATTAAAATTGGTTGATTTTGCAATCTTAATCTATACAATCACAGTTACTTAATATGTATGAAACAATTAATAATAATAATATACACATTCAATCATAATTTCTATGATGGGATCCCCCATTATAGGGTAGTGAATTACTAGTCTCTCAAATTAGCGATCCTTAAATTGGATACTAAGTATGGAAAAAATATAAAAATACAAAATCATTCTACTTTTTCATCAACTTGCGCTACAAAATCTCATATTCCATTTGTTTCATAATGATAGTCTCATTTTTTATGTTGTTTCTCTCAAATTTCCTTAATAGTAGATTCAAAAGGCGTTGTTTGAATAAGGATGAGGCCATCCAGATGGAGATGAATCATCCTCCATCCCATTCTACTTTGAATGAGTACATTTCATTCTCCGTCCAAATACTCATCATCTCCCTCTTATACATTTCCACACATATTTTCACCCTACTTTAATAATTGCATCAATTTTCTCTCACTCTCATCTTCTCTCATATTTTTCTCCCACCCACTTATTATCTTTCCAATTTTTTTTTTAAACATTCATCTCACTCATATTTTTTCTTATCATCTCTCGTACATTCTCTCACTCACTTAGCATCTTACTAACTAAAAAATAAAATATGACAACATCAATTTTAATTTGATATAAAACTCTATCCAATTTTATTCCTCCATTCCTAACCAAACACAGATTTATTATGTATTGGATCACTTCATTCTACCTTTTCTATTTCCAACTACATCCCATCCATCACCATCCCTAGGCAAACACAATTTAATATTTTTAGAAATTCCCAATTTTAATGTGCAGAATTAATCAGGGCACATTAAAAATTTGTAGGTTATGTTCAATTTTCCAAGCGCTATTAGTAATATCTTATTGGTCTATAAGAAGCTAAAAATATGAGTATTTTTAAAAATGGAAAATATATGTAAGATTTTTAAATACTAGAATTTCATAATATATATTTTTCCCGCCAAGCATAATCCTAAAACAAACATACCCGTATAAACAGAATGCTTTGATACTTGCAAATTTGTTTAGCAACTATTCTCTCTTCTAGTTCATGCTCTGGTACACTTAAAAGTGGGCGAGAAAAAAGAAAAAACGGAAAAAAGAGTGTTCACCTGGCTCTGATAGTCCGTTCAACATAATCATATAAGCTAATGTGACCGTGAATTCCTCCTGCCACAAGGTACTGAATTATCTCCAGCAGGGAGCATATCTGCTTCCTCAGCTTCTGTTTTCTGGATTCTCCCATCACTGCTGAAGCATCTGATCGCAGAATCTCCATTCGAAGCAAAATCTGCAGTTCATATCTTTGGGAGCAAATTAAGGGAAAACATGACCAATGATCAAAGAAACCTAAACAGAATCAAAATTTGCACACAAATGACAATATGAAATGCATAGAAAGGATACTCTCGAACTATGTATTCTGCCGACGAAGATTGACTAGGATCCTGATGTATCTTCTTCATTTCCTTGGGTGATCTTAGAAGAAGTTTTATTAATTTGTCACATAAAGCCTCATCTGAAGTTTTTTTCGATTCTTGGCCTTCAGAATCGGCTTCTTTCTCATGCTCGTGATGCAACCAATGAACTGAGGACTTAACAACTTGCTCTGCCAGTTTCTGCAAGTCCATTCCTGATTCTAAACCATGGTCGATCCTCTTGGAAAGAGTGCTCAAAAACGTTTCTGAGTTTTCTGACTGAGGAACAGGCATAACTCCCTCTTCTGCTGGGGATGGTTCAGGTAACAATTCATTACAACCAGATGATCCATCCACGGATTTGGATTCAGGCAATGTTGCTAAGTTACATTCATCAACTCTGCTAAATTGTTTAATCCAGCATTTTAAGAACTTTAGCTTCTTAGACTTTTCAAGAAATCTAGCACAGTAAAGCTCAAAAAGGTCAAAATTATACCCTTCAAATGCTGCTTTACGGAAAGAATTCCATGTCATCCCCTTATAGAGATGCTTTCGACCCTTTTTCCTTTTCCCATCTCCATGCTGTTCACAATAACCAGAAGTTGAGGCATTGGTTTGTGAACCAGATATCCTGTTTAAGCCATTCATCTTCTCACCGTTAGGATAACCAGCATCTAAGATGTGGAGGATTGCTAAGTTAGCGGTAAAAGGCTTCAAACTACCTGTGAATGTATCTCCATTGTTACTAGTGAGGGAGACCAATGCCCAGTAGCCTTTTGTATGAAGAAAATTCAAGAACAGTTGCCAAGTGGGTAATTGATTTCTGTAACTGAGTCCACCCATTTCTTCATGCAGCATCTCAAGAACCCTGTTTGCAAAAATGTCACAATCACTCTTCTGTTTGTTTTTCTGCAACTCCTGAAAGCGCTCTCGTACCAAAAGGATAGATGAGACTCCAGTCATATTGCACTTATCATACCTATGAACACTCTTAACATGTAGCTTCAACTTTCCTTCACCTATTCGCATCCAAAGCAAATCTTGACTGCACAAACTCTGTGAATCTCTAGACTCAAAGGCATTTAAAAAACTTCCAGTTTCAACATTGCAAGACAAACTCTTCATGTTTGCAAACTCAAGATCGCAGAACTTACATTCTAGAGGCATCTCATTCACACCTAATATCTCAAGGTTCAGTTCTCCATATTTTCTACTACCAAAATCAAAAAAGTCAAATGACACCCCAATTCTTGAAAAAATCAATCCTAAAGGCAACAAAGCCGAGCCCAAGATAATGAAATCACTAGAGCAAAACCCCCAACCCATTTTCCTAATGCCATCTTTTATCTGTACTAATTTATCGCCACATTTATATTTCTTTTCATTAACCTCAGCAATTTCCAATTCATCGCTCCTAACATCAACCCAACACAGATGAATATCTCTGGTAGCAAACGCCTCCCTCACAGGGAGGAACACCTCATTAAACTCACATGACTCCAAATAATTAACTGATTGACCAATCGGTGAAAGCAGAATAACTAAATTAGATGGAATTTCCATTAAACCACCAACGATGAAGTCATGCTCACCTGAGAGGTTATCCTTCTCAGTCTCCCACGCATAGTCATGAATCAACTGAAGCAACGAGCTCGCAGCGTATGAAGCACGTGCGCAACCTGGTAAATTTGGCAGATCAATGGAGGTAGAAATGGAATTCAACATGGTGGAGAGCGAATTTAGAGTGTCCGGTGGTAGACTGAAGGAGAGAGAGCCTGTGGAGAGGCGGTGGGGAAGCAATGCCGCTCCGCGGAGGGGAGAGAGGGAGGAGAAGAAGAATTTGAAGGCAGATAGGGTTCCGGAGATCGGAGGAAAGCAGAGAAGGCGATCTGCGGCGGATTTGACGGCGGCGAGGTAGGAAGAAGGGTTTTGGAGTGTGAGAAGTGGGTCCAGGTCAACGAATAGTACCAGCCGTTGGATTTTTGAGAAGTTCAGCGGTTGTAGATTCAGGGGCGGCGGCATTGGTGGAAAGGTTTTCTTTCGCGGTGGCGAGGCTAATTTACACAGAATGCTTACTGTTCCGACATTGAGGGCATAAAGTGAGCATCAGGGAAAGAAGAAATGGGAGATATGCTAATATGCGCCGCGGTGGTCACTTTTGGAAGCTTGAGCGGGAAATTGAAAAGGAGCGGCCAAATTTTCAAATGGTTTTAGGGGTAAACTTGATATTTATATTTATAATAATAAATAAATTAATAATAATATATTGAAAAGCATTGGTATTTATATATGCAAATTTCTCTAGGGATGTAAACGAGACGAGCCGAGCCAAGCCGAATACTGTCAAGCTCGAGCTCGGCTCGAACTCTAATAATTGAGCTCGATCTCGGCTCGTGTGTAAAATTTTAAGCTCGCGAATAGCTCGACCTCTGCTCGAAAAAAAATCTCGTCTGTATAGTTCGAGATCGGCTCGAAAAAAGCTCGTTTGCATAGTTCGAGCTCGGCTAAAAAAAAAAACTCGTTTGCATAGTTTGAGCTCGACTTAAAAAAATATTATAAATATTAAAAATACACAAAAAATAAAATATATCATCAATAATTCAATATATAACAAAAAATAAAATAGTTCGAGATAATATAAAATCGTCCAAGCAAAAGCCAACAACTAACATAAAATTTAAACAAAGATAATAAATTGTTCAAAATAAATTTATCCCAAACAACGGTCAATAACACTATTTTTTTTTTTTTTAATTTGGTTTTTTAGCTTGCACAACAATATATATAAAGTAAAAACTTGACGAACCCTTCAACTCATATTTTAAGCGTATTAATCTCATCTATTGATTTTATTCTATATTTTCTATAAATACGTAATGTTTATTTATTTTCATTCATTCTACTCTATTGTCTTCTCTAGCCTACAAATTATAATAGTAAAATGTAAATGATAGAACAAAAGTTATTACATTTTAAGGTATTGCATCAGTTTTTTTCCTTATGTTCTTCTCAATTTCTTCTGGAACGTCCACTTTGTGTGACTTTATCTCAATATAATTATTTTTTCATCTAATTGTAATTATTTAATATTTTATTTTATTGATACAAATAAATTTTAATAACACATGTTTGTTATTTTTCATAAATTATTTGCAGATCTATTCATTTTATTATCATGAGTGGCTAAATCTTATAATATTTCTTTCTTTAATCAATTAATCATAACAAAATAAATTTTATGGAACATTATGCCTTAATTTTATTTATCTAATCATTTTTTATAACTATCATTCAAAGAGTGTTAAATCTTATAATATCCTTTTTTTAATCGTTACAAAATAAATCTATAAACATTATGTTATTGATTTTGTTTTAGCATACTTATATAATAATAATTTTTTTAATTAAATTCTTTCTTGATTTCGTTTAAAGAAAACAAACTAAGTCTTATATATTTCTTATTTTTCTCAAATATGACAAATTAAAATTTTATAAAATTTTATAATTTTGACCCTAATTTAAATTTTATAAACAAGATAAATTAAAAGATTTTAGTTACAAAATATATTTTATTATTTATTTACTTTATAGAGATAAAATATTTTTATTTAACTTATTTGATTAACTTGAAATTTGATTTGTATAATATTTAATCAAATCAATACAAAATATTAATAAACCAAATAAAAATTTATTATCTTATAATTGAGTATTATATTTATAAAAATAATTAATATTTAAATAATAAAAATATATAATTTTTTGTTATATATATAATTTTTATTTAATACCACAAAATTTATGAGTTTACATACTAGTATATATATATTATTTATTTAATATAATACAAAATAATTAATTGAGCATGTTTACGAGCTTATTAATGAGCTTGTTCGTAAGCTTATTAATCGAGCCTGTTTGCGAGTTTATTATCGAGTATATTCGCGAGCTTCTTCACGAGTCTGTTCGTGAGCTTTATAATCAAGCCTATTCGTGAGCTTTCAAATCGAATATCATCAAACTCGAGCTCGGCTGGTGAAATTTAACAAACAAACTTGAACGAATATTTTTCGAATCGAGACCCGAATAGTTCGCGAACGGTTTGACTTATTTAAATCCCTACAAATTTGTCAAATTGTCAATTTTTATTAGAAATATTGGTAGTTGTCCTGCAAAATAAAGAATTAGAATAATTATTATTTTCACTTACATTTTAACAAAATAAATTTTTAACTTTTAAAGGGGCGGTACCAAATTAAAAGTTATCATAAAAAAAATTACCTTTGAACAAGTTGTCCCTTCACGAAAAAATACCTATACAAATTTGATGAAAATACTCTCTTTACTATGAATTTTGATTTATCAATTATTACTGTTATATATATATATATTGTTGATTGGCGAACTACCAATTGGTTATTACCTATGTTTTAAAAATCCGGTCCGACCGGCCGGTCCGACCGGTTGAACCGCGAACCGGGATATGTAACGTACGGCTCTAAAGCTTTGGACCGCCCAACTATTGAGCCGCTCGAGAACCGGCCAAAAATGGAAATAAACGGGTCGAACCGGTCTCGGTTCGACCCTTTGAACCGGCGGCTAGGAGTTAAATTTAAAAAAAAAAAATTGAAGAAGACTGGCGGTGGCGGTGGCGGTGGCGGCTGGCGGTGGCGGTGGCGGCTGGCGGTGGTGGCGGTGGCGGTGGCGGCTGGGTTTCCTCCAACAGCGGCGGCGGCACGTTTCCTCCAGCAGCGGCGGCGCGTTTCCTCTAGCGATGTCTGGCCGCTGAAAATCCGTGGAAGAAGGCTAGAAGAGAACAAGACTACAAAGAGTATAATAGACGGGAGGCGGTGGTTAAGGTTGAGGCGAGGAGGCGGTGGTTAAGGTTGAGGCGAGGAGGCGGTGCCGCTGGAGGAAGAGAACAAGAATACAGTGTGGAGTGGATAAGTGGGTTTCTGAAATTTTAGGTTTAGATATAGGTCTCATGGGCCATTAATGAAATTTGGGCCCAACTTTCTCATTTATATATATGTTCATTTTTTTGGGCCCAACTTTCTCATGGTATTTATTTCCCGTGTTTTCTCCTAAATGTTAAAATTTTCGATTCTTAATTTGTTAGATTTGTGGTGGATTTAGCTTCATATTTAATATTTGTATGATATTTGGTAGATTTATTTTAATATTAAATATATATTTATATAATTATGACATCATACCGGCTCAACCGCTTTATTTATGGTCCGACCGATCGAACCCGGTCCGACCAAAATTTCTAAGGTGTCCGGTTCAACGTCCGATTCCGCTTTTTAAAACATAGGTTATTACAAAGCTGAGAAGCTCGCCAACAATGCCCAGAAGACACGTCACCAACCTTGACCAAGTCAACACTGAGGAGCTCACCCAGATACCTAGGGACGAGGGGAGCTCGCCCAGACGCTTATGGACAAGTCAATAGTTGACCAACAATTAGAGGAGAGAGAACATGTAGGGGAGCTCGCCTATACACAAGGGAGCTCGCCACCACCGAGGGACCAAGTTGGAGAACCACTATTATCGCATGTTCCGGAATAGCATAAGGCAAGGAAGCTCGCCAAGAAGATCGCCCAGTCCGGAGCACAGATAGTAGCTATATAAGAAACCGGTAGTGATATAGTAGGACGAAATGATGTAATAGAAGCATGGCAGTTAGTAGAGACAGGTGTAAGGACACTTGTCAGCACCTAAAGCCAAGTAGGCTCACAAGGTGCCACCTCACAACATGCAAACCTATAAATAGGTCTCTTGTACACATTTTATCTCTCCAAGTTCATTATACCAACAACACTTTCTATCTCTAACTCTCACTGCTCTCTCTCTCTCTAAACATAATCAAGAACACAATTACTTAGCTATTGTTTGGTGGATTTCCCTTACCTTAAACAACCATTAATCTTCACATTAACAAAATCCATCAACATATATATATAATATACTTTTTTTCGTTTCATAACAATTTGCATAGGGGAGGAACACACAAATTAAGAAAAAAACGAAACAAAATAAAATAAATATTTGAGGGATAATTTAGTAAAATTTTATGTAAAAAGTAAAGATGTTAGTTGAATTGAGTGTAATGTTAGTCCAAAAAGTAATAACATTTTGTGTAAATATTTAGATATTGTGAGAGTGAAGTTTATAAAAAAATTTCTTTTTCTGGGTCTGCAAGTACTTGTGAGAGTCCAAAAAAAAAGTTTGCAAGTTCTTATGGGATGGAGGGAGTAACTATTATTTATAAATATTATCACTGTTAAAAATTTAAATATATTTTTACAATAATAATAGTATATATGAATAACCATAGTAATAATTATATATATAATAATGCGATCTAAATTTAATTTGACTAAAGATCTAGTCTTACACAAAATCATTTCTTCATAGTAATATAAAATTTTAGCTGCTATTTCGTAAAGATTAAAAGTTAAATTCTCATAATGCGATAAAAATAAATCCTCCAATTTGTAATTTATCCCATGAATTCTTATCAGTAAATGCATTTTTTTTTTTTTAATCTATCAGAAGAAGAAATTTTAATGTACGTGCTTGAAGCAAAGCCATACGGCGTCGTATGGAACCCTATCTTCATCTTCTCCAACTTTCCACTGGTGTATTCTGTATTCTGAGGAAAGCCCACCATTTCCAAACCCATTGCACTCTCAAATTCATCACACAAAAATAAAAAATCAGCAAAGGAATTCAAGAAAAATAACATAAAAATGCCCTTTGTTTCCACCTTCAAAATTTCGATTCTTCCACCGCCACTGCTCTCAATGCCAAGATTATTTCCCCTCACAAGCCCTTCTTTCAGAAAATTTCCGCTTTGCCCCAATTTATACTCGTCATTTTCCACTTCCAGAAAGACCCTTTTGCAGTCGAAGCCATCCCAAGAAGAAGGGGATGTTTCCGAAGCAGAGGACGAATGGTTGCAGAAATTACCCGATAAAAAGAAGGCTTTATATTCGCACAGTTTACCTTGCGTTGAAGCGTGGCTAAGAAGCCTAGGGTTTCATCAGAGTAGAGATGATAGAGCTCTTTGGTTTGTCGAAAAACTCGATTGGCACGCGCAGCTTTCTCTTGATGTCACTGATTTGTACATAAGGTATGCGCTTACTCCCCCCGGTTTATTGCATCATATTATTCAATAATTTTCTGGGTTTTTCATGTGATTGAATGTGGTAGATTTTAATTTATTTCTTGTCAAACTGGTTAAGTTTATCTGATGGGCAATGGAGGTACATTAACTTGGATATTTTGATTATGGATGTCTAAAAACTCTCAAGATTAAGGTCTGAAACGACCTCACATCACGTGTTCCTCCCATCAAATAGTAGTTTAATAAGCCAACAGCTGTAGTGGGCTATTATGCACATGTTAAACCAATCTGAAGTCAATGTAAAAGAAGCTGAAGTTATTTGAACTTTCTTCGTAGTGGATAGTCCAGATCAGTTTGAATTCCTATTCTTGGACTATGCATGCAACCCAATGTGATGGCTTTCTTTTCTTTCTGAAACTCATTTGTTTGAAATTTCAAGGCATACTAGAAATCTCACCATTTGAAAAATTAACATAGTATAAAGCCATTTCCTTTCTGTCGAACTGGACAACTGGTGATTGATATGTTTAAATCTAGTCTTATTCCGTCAAAGTTGTACCTCCATCGACAGAAATATTTGTTGAAAATGCAATAGGAAAACCTGTTTCCAATTTCAATTCATTTTGTTATCTGGATTGAGCATTGTCTCTGATAACACTTCAACTCTTCACTCATTGGCAACACTAGTCTGGGCAGACTCTTAATTTTTGTTTAGTTTTCTAATTTTCTATTTCCCAAAACATGTGTGAATCCAATCATGATCCTGTGTAAGAACAAGAGATCATTTTTGACCAGCCTGTTGCCCCTCATTCTTCGAGAATAAGAAAGGTCCTCAAGTTTGATTTGTACATTTGGAATATGGATTGTTCTACTTAATTTAACTGATTCTTCTATCAAAAATTTGTATTACATTGTGACTAATATTATATATCATTGAATGAACCCACTCGGAATAATTGGGCGATGACAAACATATCAACAGTTTAAATACACATGTTACTACAGGAAAAAAATTGAATCTACTACCCCTCATTTTTTGGATTGCCCAATCCCCCTCAATTCCTAAAGGCAGTTGAGCATATCACCAGAAGTTTATAATCTACTCTTGTGTAATTCTTGTTGAATCATGTACTCTAGGGTGGGTTCAGGTTATTATCAGACTATCAGTACATATTCGATATGAGCTCTCTCATTGTATATAATTTACAATTGTTCAATCTTGCAGTGATGTTTCTTCTTTGTTAATGTGTCATAACTTTTATGCGGACCCACACGCTACTAGCACTAGACTTTAGTCTTATCATGAATAGCCTTTTCTTTTGTTTTAAGTGCAAATTTAAATTCTTTTCAAGAAATATATTTTGTACAAGATATTATCTTTAAAGTTTCTATGTGAAGATGATAATGAACATAGTAAGTAGACGGTTTTATCTTTTTTCAATAATTGTATCTAGAGTTTACAAATTCAAGATAGTAAACTAAAATCACACTCAAATATAAGCTAAAGAGACCTTTACTCAGTCAGCAAGAACGTAAACTCCTTTCTTGTACAACTTTGTTAGCATTCTCATTCATATATCAGTGGAAAGGTTTCCATTTATGCAATCTCCTCTTTCAAAGGTCAAGTTCAAGTATTGCTTGGACTTGATTGCTTCTGTTGATATTTGAGTATTTTTGGCGGGGAGCAATAATCTCATTGGATTTATAAAATTTAAGTCAATATGGAGATTCATTATGCACCTTGAATTTGAATAGTCATTTGGAAATTTGATTTTGTTTTTGATTGATGAGGAATATAAAATTCAAACTGAAAGAAGACTTCTTTAAAATATTTCACTTAAATTTTGATTTGGTTTTAGTAACCAACGTCGATTTTGTGAGGAAGGACTAGTTGAGACGAAACTGTAAAGCTTTCGAGCAGCTAAAAACTTACAAGTTGAAAGCACTTGAATGATAATTTTATTAGCTGTAAGATTATTTTTGCTTTAGATGTTGGGTCTAATTATAAAATGCTTCCTTATATTTCTGTAACTTCCATTGTTATTTTTATATAGTGGAAATACTCTCCTCCCATGTACATAGACTTGTCACTAGCACATAAACTATTCTTGCTACCTTCATCTTCGTTAATTAATCATCAATTTTTTTTCTATATTTAATAAACTGAGTGTCTGATTGGGTGAAATCCAAACAAATTGGTATTAAAGCATTGGTGTAATTTCTTGTTAAATTAGTGATTTGATTGTTGAATTTGATGTTGCAAGCAAGTTTGTCCAAGGATCAGCTTGACCTTGTGTCGTTATGAAGGTATAATTATAGTGTGGTTCTGACTTGAATTGTTTAGATTGAAAGGAATGTCGTGTATTGTAAGAAAACACTCTTTTGGGTGTATATTGTCTAGTGGGCTCACTTGCCTCCTTTGTAACATAGGTTTGTTAAGATGAACCATGTGTTTACTTGTACATTTCAATTTCCTTGTTCAATTATTATGATATCATTATCATCTTATTGAACAGTGCTCTGTTTTATCCAGGTGATAAACACGAATATATGTGTTTTTCTCATCAAGAGATTAAATTTCACTTGTTTCTTTTTTGATACAAGTCACAATTTTTGCCAAGTGCAGGTATCTGAAGAGTGGAGCAGGCAATCTCGAGAAAGACGTCGAGAGGAGATTCAGTTATGCATTAAGTAGAGAAGATATTGAAAATGCTATACTTGGAGGACCATGAAGCAGATAACCCGTTCATGATTAATTGCCAAGTATCGTGTTTCGCCTGCAAAATTGTTCTCGAAAAGACACTGGGTGAGCTCTACACTGTTTGCCAGTTCTCCAGATTAGACACTCTTTTAGACTGTCATTTTTGTATATCTTATATCTACAAGTATAATATTATCGTGGAGATATTCATGTGCAATCATCTGAAAATAGGGATCATTATCATTTGAAGATTGGTGTTATTTCTTGCTGATATATAAACTTAATACATCAATTAACCAACAGTTGATTTCTGGAAAGAGGTGAACAAACTGGAAATAGTAAACGAGAAATCTCTCTCTGTTCTGGCCTTGATGTTATGCAGAATTTTTTTGCAGAACAAACATCTATAACTCAGATTTTCGATAGTAGAGAAGAATTGAACATTTTCTGTATGCAGGAAATGGTCCAATTAAACTGGTATGAGAATCTGATACTTTTGCACGTCTCAACTCGTTTAACATTACATTGTCTTACATAAGAATGCCTTTGTTTTTGAGTTAACCTAAACACCAACTTGGATTCACAAAAGCCTGCTCCGTTTCTTGCCTGGAATGAAAACCAAATTTCTAGCGGTTGGGAATTTTGGATTTTCGAACCGTTGATTCTGTGTCGTTTTGTACCTTTACGGGTCTACTCAACTTCATAATATGAAAGTAGAGAAGACAAGACGTTGCAGAGTCTGTTCACTAGTTGCAGGAAAAGCCTCGCGATTCTTGAAAGTTTTGAGCTTCAAGACTACTCCAAGCTTGCAGAATCAAATGAACAACTTATTCATCACGCAAAAACTAAAGCTACATACATAATCAGCAGCACCTTCATTACATAGCAGGACTAAAATCAGATCGTTTGAATCGTCACAAAAACGAGGCACAATGCCCATGCAGCAAACCTTTATTCGCATACATAGAATACGGCAGGAACTACTTTGCTGCTATCTAAAGCATCTCCTCTGCTCTAACTATACAAACTAGATTAGCTCAGCCAACATTGCATGATCAGAAGGTGAAATTTTTAGAAGATAGTTGCAGATTGATTTGAATTACAGTGTCTGTCCAGATTGATCATGAGACCAATATTCTTTGACAAGCTGCCCAAACAATGAGTCTTCTCTCTTCATCAGCTTTGTTGGTTCATCAAATTCCACCAGTTTCCCTGTTTTACAACAAATAAAACATCAGAACGGGATGATTTTTGTCGTTTATATCTGAAATCAATGGCAAGAAACACTACTCACCATCACTAATGGATATAACCTTTGTAGAGTCCATCACTGTTGGTATTCTGTGAGCAACTGTGATGACAGTACAATCTTCAAATTCTGTCCTTATTGTTTTCTGCAAGATCATGTCTGTTGTGTTGTCAATCGAAGCAGTTGCCTCGTCCAGAACCAAAATCTTACTTCGTCTCAACAACGCGCGCCCCAAACAGAACAACTGCCTTTGCCCCATGCTCCAGTTTGATCCATCTTCCACAACTGTAATCACATCTCAAATACACCTCTTGTCTTAGAGAAAATAAATTGTCCCAAAACCGATATGTTAGTCATTTTACACAAATAATTACGAGTATCAAAATGACCTTCGTAACCTACGTGAAATGCCAATAAACAGCAGTCAGTTAAATTGGTCTTCAACCATCTTTTAAGCTTACCAAGTGAATCTAATCCCTCTTCTTTCTCCTGAACAGCCTCTTTTAGCTGACACTTCCCAAGAACCTTTAAATTTTAACAAAGTAGAAAAGATTTATATCATCATACAAATGTAACAAATATTAATGAAACTGTTTCCTAAGAAGTCAATAACTTACCTCCCATATTTGCTTGTCAGTATGTTGACCCAATGGATCCAAATTGTATCTCACAGTTCCAGTGAAAAGCGTAGGATCTTGAGGTATAATACCAAAATGTGACCTCAAATCATGAAGCCCGATTCTTGAGATATCGATTCCATCCACCACAATCCTTCCTCCTGTTGGCTCTACTAGACGAAACAGGGCACTGATAAGAGTAGTTTTCCCACTGCCCGTTCGACCAACAATGCCGATTTTATGTCCTCCTTCGAACGTACAACTGATACCACGCAGAACAAGTGGCGAATCTTGTCTGTATCTAATCTGTTTCAACCGAAAACATAAATATGTGTTTAGCAGAGTTTGTTTTACATAAAACAGTTTTCTCGTACAGCTGGTTTCCAATTATCACTACATAGTAAAACAACTAATGCTATCGAACTAACACATTTTAATGAAACAACAAACATTGTTTAGTGTATTGTATTTTTTTCTTTATATTTTGCTGACAAAGAATGCATTATAAATTCACCTGCAAATCTTGAATCTCTACTCTACCCTCACTCGGCCATGTGGTTGGGGGACGGTTATCTTCTATCACTTCGGGTGCCTCGCTCGTGATATGCATATACTGGTCGAGTCTTTCTACGGAGATTATATAGTTTGCTAAATTGCACTGGTTGTTAATAGAGAACACTAAGGACATATTTAGTGATAAACCATAAGACAAGGCCATTCCAATAAATCCTGCAATCACAAGTTGTAGGTGCACGTTGGAAAACAACGATAAATGGAACACGAATGAATATAAACGATCACTCACCAGAGGTAAAAGTTCCAGTTGGGAGTAAAACCATACAGAGACCAGCAAAGGAAAGGACCGTTGCACTAATGGTTTCCAGCCGCTGGATCAACCACTCATTTGCTGAAAAATAGTGGAAGAAAGGACTCCCATTATTGTCTATTAGATCAAGATTCTTGGCAAAAAATCGGTCTTCCTCTTTGAAAGCTCTTATGGTAGTGACTCCAGCTACAGATTCAGCTAGATGATTTGCTACGAAAGATTTTGTCGTTCCATTTATACGCATCAACTCTTTAGCAGATGAGAAGTAGTACCTCTAATATAAGGTGATAATTTGTGTTAGAAAAGTAGTTATAAAGAATATCCGTAGTAAAATCGAACTTCATTTAACATAATTACCTGTAACTGAATAGCTAGAATAATCATTGGTATGGAAATAAATAAGACTTGCCATGCTATAACAGCCAACACTGCAAGACTAGTGTAACAATTTGTCGTTGATCCAACGGTGAATATCAAATTGAATGGGACATCAAGATCAGTGATACTCAAATCAGAAGAGACCTGTACCAATTGCAATCAAAGGAAAAGTATTAGTTTGTAGGTTGAACAATATTAGCACCTTTTCAGTACACTGCTTTTCTTCACATGAATTAACACTTTTTAACCATTTTTTCTATGTTGAGCGGAAAAAAAAATATAAAACAATTTGGCTGAAATTTTTTAGTCAAAATTTGCACCAGTGCAAGTGCTACTTTTGAACCATTAATTTTAAAAATTGTTTCCAAAAAACTTACCCGGCTCAGTATTCTCCCCAAAGGTGTAGAGTCATAAAACGACATTGGTGCACGAAAGAGAGAAATCAGTAACTGTGAAAATAATGCTCGTGATGACTGCATTCCCAAAACTACAGCTGCTAACGTTCTACAGAGCAAGAAGAGTGCTGACACAACTCCGATCATCAAATAGACGAGAATTAATCTCAAAGTATCCATGTTTGGATCATCAACATTTGCTGCCATCCAAGAATTCTGCAGTATCTGACCAATTACGAACGTTAAGTGACATAGAGAAGCAACAGAGAACGTCAGAAAGCCTTTGTTCTGCTTTAGATAAATAATATACGGCTTAAATCCCGTATCCCCAACTTCTCTCTCTTCTTTTTTTATCAACTGACCACCCACAGATGTTGCCTTATCTTTCTTCTCTGGATAAATCTTTCGAATCTCTCTGGAAGCAATTTCGACCTTTTTGGAAGGAGTCACCTCTGAAAGCCTTTCGGTACCAGCAGTCTCTTTGTGTGCATTGATAAGATCTCGAAATTCTTGGCTTGAGTCGAGCAACTGAGAATAAGGAGCAGCATGCAAAATCTCCCCATCTGACATCAACTGTTTGAAAAGTGCAAATATCAAATCAAGTGAGCTAATTAAGATATTTAATTATGTTAATGATATGATTTAAACTTAAGCTTATGGGATGAGGTTGGTCATCTTTATCTAGAGGTGGTTTCTGATAATTATCACATTGATAGAACATGGGTGAGAATAGAAAGAAAGTTATTAGAAATCGGGTCATCCCTCCACCTATAAAAGAGACCACTGAATTACAGATTATTTATCACGTAAAGTATTATGTTTTGTGCATTGAACACAACAAGCAATGACTTATCGAAGTCAATATTCCAATTACGTTATCTTGAAGTTCTATGGTCCAGGCCTAAATGCTAAAAATCATGAATTTAATTTAGATTATGTTACTTATGCTTTCATGTCAATATCCTAGAAACGGCATGAAATAGTTTTGAACATGTTAAAACTCGAACATGCCCCCCACCCCCAACCCTATATCAGAATGAAACAAATGAACAACTATCCAGAAATATATAATTTTTTTGTGATACAAAAGTCAGAAAGTTGGCGTAAAACTTACCAAGACAGAATCAAATGCTGGAAGAAAATCAACTTGATGAGTCACCAGTAAGACCGTCTTTGTTGAAAGGGCTCCCATCACATATTCCTGTGCAATTTCAAATAAGCATATAACTTGTTGTAATAAAAAGTCGAAAATTAAGCAGATAGTGATAATTACTAACATTGCAGAGGCTTGTAGCAGTGTGGGCATCAACAGCACTAAAGGGATCGTCTAAGAGATATATATCAGCATTCTTGTATAGAGCACGAGCAAGTTGAACCCGTTGCTTTTGACCACCACTAAGATTAACTCCTCTCTCTCCTATTTCAGTAAGATCACCATAAGGTAGCAATTCAAGATCCTTTGTGAGGGCACACCTCTCTAGTGTATCTTGATATCTGTTGTTGTCCATTGGAGAGCCAAAGAGAATGTTGTCTCGAATGCTGCCTGTCTGAATCCAAGCCGATTGAGAGACGTATGCAATTGTCCCATGCACTTGAACCTTAAAAGTTCAAAAGTCGTTATCAGTGTACGAAACATAAATAGTTACTCCCTCCGTTTCTGATTATCTGTCTGGTTTCATCCATTCACACACACAAATTTTCATTTTTAAAGATATCAAAAACTATACACAGTTATTTGTACTGCATGAACAGATAAGCTTATAATTACAAGAATATGGTAAGTATCTATCAGGGGTATTGGTGGAAATAAAGCGGTAAATCTATGATGATATTAGCAAAATGATAAATAATTAGGAACACCGTTTCAGATAGAGTTAGACAGATAATTAGGAAAACGGAATGAGTAGAAACAAGAAGATAAGTAATGACTAATGAGATCTCACCGTTCCCTGTGTTATTGTAACCTCGCCAAGGATTGCGGAAAGAAAAGTTGACTTCCCTGAACCAACTTCTCCACAAATCGCAATCTTGTCGCCTTTCTTGACTTCCAAGTTGACGTTTCGCAATGTGGGCTTCCCTGGATTGTCGTCCCATGACACATCAGCCGATTTAAAGGAAACAACATCATCACCACATGACTTCACACGAACATTCGAACTTTCCAGCTCAGGCGCTTCTAGAAACTTCACAATCCTAGCAAACGCGACTTTTGCTTGAATGAACACAGCAACAACATCAGGAATACTTCTCACAGGATCCTGAACAAGCCGTAATGTAGCTACAAATGTGAACACATTGCTAGACGATAATGGAACACGGAGGACATAGCAGGCACCAAATGTAAATGCAGAGACTAACACGGGGGACGACCAGAAAAGGAACGAATTGTATGCCTTACGAAGCTGAACAGACTTCAACCACTTATCTTCGATTTTCCTCAAATTTTCTATCACATGCCTGAAATGAGTCTCCCAAGCATATAATTTCAAGACTTTCATATTCACTAGAGCTTCAGTCATAGCCTTCAACCTTTCATCTTGAGCCACCATGAGTTTGGATTGAAACCTATGCTGTAGCTTGGCAATCGGCATATTGCAAAGTACAGTGAGAATGATAACAATCACGGATGCAATCGTTGCAAGCCCTACAGATTCGAAGAGAATGATGATTGCTAGACAAAGCTGGAAACTCGTAGTCCAAATCATATGAAACCAGAACGGGAATTCTCCGATTCTGTAAGCATCAACAGTCACATAGTTCATAATCTCCCCACTCGAATGCGTCGTTTTAGCAGCATTCGATAATCTCAGCTGTTTCTGGTAAACAGCAGCTGTGAGCAATGATCTTAACTTAAGACCAATTAATCTTGACCTAAAGTACCATTGTCTTTGAGATACCGATTCAATGTTCTTCGTCAAGAAAAGCATTACAACTAATGCGTACCTTTCGTACTTGAAGCTTTCTTTGCCTTCTGCAACCTTAATGAAGGCTTGAAGCAGCATAGGACCAGCAGATATTGCAATAACCTTCAAGAATGCGAAAAAACCCGAAATGAAGATCTCTTTCCTATGACATAACAAAATGGTCTTCAAGATTGAAGGATTTGTTGAAGGGTCAGATTGTTTCTGTTTGTTATAGATTTCCATAAACTGAAAGTAGCACGACTCAGCTCGGTCATCCTCACGCAACTTGGGGATATCCTCGTCCTCGAGAGTCTTCTCTTTTCCCCTTTTCATCAATGGATTCAACCACCAAAACGTGAATGTACTGAAGAAGCCCGCTTTTGCAAATGGAGTCACGTTTACAACAGACTCGTTTTTACTGCCATTGCTGAGCAGTGGATCATAGATTTCAGTTCCATCCTCGTCTCGATATCCATAACTTTTGTAAGTACATGTGATCAACAAACAAGATCCCACAAAGGATAGAACATCCAAAACCACATCAACCGGCATTTCCTTACTAAAAACAGCGCTAAACACGGTTAATAAGCAAGTAATCCCAGCAAAAAGGGTCACAAGAATGGACAGCAGCCTCAAAGGAGCTCTAGAAAAATGCTGTCCTTTCAGGCTCACTGTTTGCCCCAATAACAGCCATACTAATCCATGGAACATGAATACCATCCACCAATGCAGAGGTAAAACCGACTGCATTTTCCCCAAAATCAACCCTCCATAACATAGATAGATCAATCCAAGAAAACCATTATAGATTGCTGATACAAGCTGCAATCTTGAAACCCCGCGAAAAGACGATGGTTTCTTGGAGATTATGGTGAAGAAGAAGGTGATCAAGAGCAAGAAATCGAAAGAAATCACTAAGGCATGATTGATACAAGAAGAAGGGTTCATCAGGGATGCCAAATCAGCACCACAAGAGGCTTCGCTGTCGCCTGAACAACCGCAAAACACACTCAAACACCCCATCTCTCTCTATAGCTTCTATGCTTTTCCTCCCCTGAATTTCAAATATAAATAAATAAAAAAAAAAAAACTCATATAAGCATTATATGTGAGAGTATTAACAGACATGCTATAACAACTTAATCATGCATACTACTGATTAAATAATTGAAAATCCTAAATAAAACATAGAGATTCTTGCCAGTTAGAGAGGCTTAAAGATGACCAAACAGGGCACTAAGGATCTTGAAAATTTTGGTAACAAATAAACACAGCTATGATCAGTGATACCACACTCTAAAACATGTCATTTTCACTGAAAATCCAAATCCCGTCACAAGAAATAATAAAATAAAATAAAATAGAATATTTTTTAAAATTTGGAAAGGATTTAGCACCTCATATATAAGACGGAGAAGGCCACAAAAGCAGCCATTTTTTAATATTAATGAAATGCATAATATATCTATTTGTTGCAGTATGCAGTTGCATCACCTTTTTTTTTTTTTTTTTTGGAAATAAAAACAGAGGTTGAAAGAGAACAAAAATTACAGATATTTAACTGGGAGATAAAGAAGCAATGTGTGATAGCACAGCGCACAAATTGAACACGGAAACTGCGAAATTTAATTAAATAAAACTGCAATCTTTTCCTCGTATATGTAAACAAGAAAGCAAGAAATTTGGAATAGGAGGAAGAGAGAGAGGGGGAGGGAGAGAGAGAGGAGTGCAGAGACTAACCAGAGAGACTGGTAGAAACCGACCACCTTCGTTACCCTCGTCAATGGGTATTTTTACTCCGAACAAAATGAGAGGATTATAAATACGTGTATAATGAATACCCCTCGCTCCATAAAATTTTCTTCTATTTCAGAAATTTGACATGAAATTTATTAAAAATAATACTCCCACGCTCCACGAAATTTAATAAAAATTAATATTATATTAAAATAATAGATAAAAAAATTTACTGTGGGAGTTGTTTCCAAATAAGAAAGGGAAATTTTTTTTTGTGAACAAACAAAAAAAGAAAGTGAGAAATAATTTGATGGGCAGAGGGAGTATTATATTAAAATAATAGATAAAATTAGAGACGCTTCATTTTTCATCTTTATCCTTACATATGTTAAATGAACCTGTGTTTATAGTGATTATATCATTAGTGATATGTTCCAATTTAAAGTAAACAAAAAAAAAGTTGTTGGTTGTGGTATGAAAAATTGATAGAGAAAAATGATTATAAGATGAGAAGAGTGTAATCAAATGAGGGTGATAATTAATTTATTTAGGAGGAAAAACAATATTGTGTGTCTTATTTATTCTCGTTGCCTACTATAGTTACTATATATATATATCTTTATTCTCATAAAACCATTGAATTTTTTTTATTACAAACGTCCAAGATAAAAGTAAAAGTATTGTAGAGCTTAATTTAAATTTTATGGACAAACAAAATAGAAAAGTACGAAAAAATTTTGTGAACGGAGAAATAAAGTTTTTTCAGTTTTCACATAATAATAATAATACTCTCTCCGTTTGAAATTTATCTTCATTTTTGTGTTTAAGACACATATTAAGTCAAACAGCTTTATTGATATTTTTTAAATCAATTCAAATGAGTTTGTATACATTTTAGTTTATAAAATGGCCGTAAATATTATATTAAATTTTATTTAATTTTTAAATGCATAAAGATAGAATTGAGACAAACTAAAGTAAAAAGTGCGTACATAATCGTGAGATGGTGAAGTAATATAAATGGTCATGTGGGAGTTAGCTCCACATTAGTATGTAAAAATTTATTGTATTTTAAAATAAATATCGATAATTTGGATAGAATCATAAGTATATAAATTACTCCATTTCTTAGTTAAAAATTTACCCTTGTTTTAATATGAAAATTAAAGAATATACTAATATTAAATATTGAGAGAGCTAAAAATAGAGAAAAATGTAAAGACTATATTTACCAAATAAAAAAAAAAAAATTTAAATTAAAAACGAAATGAACATATAAAAGAATACGTGGCGAGAATTCATGTGATGTGATGTAACCCAAATTTTGATATAAACAGGAAAGTGAAGTTAAATGGTCGATTTTTGAATTTAATTTTGGTGCCTTGTTCAAAAAAGTTACTATATTTACAAATAGATGCTATGCAGAAAAAAAAAAAAAGTTTCTATGCAGAAAAAAAAATATTTTTTTGTAAATATTTTGAACTTATTTTTAAATATATTGATTTTCTTGAACCTCCGTGTAAATCATCTTTTAATTTTTACCAGAGTTTCCGGCTGTCTTTCTTTCCTTGTATCGATGGTGGGGGATGGGGTTTAAAAAGTGCAGCTGGATCAGTTAATACACGCATAAATTGAGTAATAGCTGTGAGTTTGAAGGATAATTTCCTAAAGCTATTACATAAATTTTGGGCACATAATTAGTAAGTAATAACATATTACTCTTCCGTTTCAGAGTGTCTCCATCTTTTAAGAAAAGTAGGACAATATGTATAGTTATATTATTAAAATAATAAAATTAGTTTAATTGAATATTTAATAATGTTATTTTCTGTAAATATATGAATAGTGTGAAGATAAAGTTAAAGTAATAGTTTCCATTAATAGAGTGTGAAAATAATTGTGGAATGAAAGCTGTAATAATTATAGTATAAGTGATGTGATAGAGAAATAAAAAATGTTTAATTGTAATTTAAATCACGATCATTTTCTAAATAACATTTTAAGCTGAATTTCTTGATTTTGTTAATAAACACTCAAACTTAACATTTTTTGGCAATTAAGTTTTACGTACAGGTTTGGCTCTGCATGTGGTCTATGCGCAACAATGTATAAAAAAATTTAAATTGTGTGACAAAAATTTTAAGGGATTAATTGCAATTTGAATTATGACCTTTTCTAAAATTACATTTTAAACTAAATTTTAGATATTGTTAAATAAAATTCTAAATTAACTTTTTTGAAAATTAAGATTTATAGATAGACTTGCCTCTTTTTGTTGCCTACTTGGCGTCTATGTGATAATGACCCACAAAAATATAAATTCCGTGACAAAAAAAGTTAAAATACAATGCAAAAAACATAAAATATGTGGCAAAATTATTTTATATTATTCGTCTAATTCATCGCTTAATTCAGTTGTAAAGCATTGTGATCGTGTTTTTGAGGCAACATGATTATGATAAATGATAATCCAACTAGACATTCTCAAATGGTGTTGTTTTTGTAATGTAAGAACTCAAAAAAATTTAATCCCTAAATTTATGGTTGAGATAATTTTTTTTATTTTATTCGCTTGTTGAATTAGTTATTTAAGGATGTTGTGTGTTTGATACTCAATTCCATGTCCTCAGCCACTCTTGAATTCTGTTATAATGAATAGAAATTCTAAAAGATATTATCTTTGTTCGGATTTGGAGGTTTCAATTACCTCCGCTCAATGTCACCTACAAATATATGTGGCTTAATTTTTCACCTCTTTGCAATTTCAGATCACGTGACGTCTAGATTTGACTGACTATTCACGGTGTGAATTGAATTAGAAATGATTTCGGATAAATATTTGGGATTTGAAATTTTAATTTTAAAATTTTCAACTTATTATTTTTTACCATGTAACTTAAATTTTTATGGGTCATTGTCATGTAAACACCACATAAGTAGAGGATGGAGATAAAACTACTCGTAAATTTTAATTGACAAACATCCACTAAATTTATGCACTTCATTTATCCATAAAAAAATACACTTTCAAAATTATCACCTTTATTATTATTTTCACATTCAATTATTTTATTCATAAATTGATCCCACAATATATTCACAACATGTTAACTTTATCTATTTTTTTAAAAAACTAAACATTATAATGCACATATTTAAAGTACAAATAGAGTATATTTTAATTTAAAAAATTAATATATTTTAAAATAAACATATAAATATTACGTTACACATAATATATACGAGTTATTTTATTGTAGTAGAATACTATTTTTTACACCACCCAGTATTATTTTTATTAAAATAAGCACGAGTTAAAAATATAAATAAAATAACATATAAAAGGGATATTTGCATAAAGGTTCAAAAAACAACTATATTTATAAATTAATTCACAGTATTTGTATAAAAGTATAATTTTTTTCTTCACAAAAGTTTTTTTTTTTTTTTTTGCACAGAACCAATTTATAATTAGTATCAATTTTGTGAATTATTTTGTAATTTTTCCATTATAAAATACTAGTCCCTCCGTCTTACAAGAACTTGTGGACTTTTCTTTTTGGGACATCACACAAGAACTTGAAAGAAAAAAAAATCTTTCATAAATTTCACCATCACAATATTTACATATTTATACAAAATGTCATTATTTTTTTACTTTTTGCATCAACATTACACTCAATACAACTAATTTATTTATTTTATACATAACTTTTTACTAAATTACCCATTACTTTATTTTTTTACTTTTTTTTATATTTTTTTACTAATATATGTGGAGTAATAAATTTGAGAGATGTACATAAAAGAGTCATAATAAAATTGAGCTTTCCTTTCAAAAATAAAAATAAAATAAAATTGAGCTTTAAAGCATGAAGTCATGGCTTACGTCTCACAGCAGGTGGCAAATCTCGTCCGGCTTTTGATACTCATTGTTCTGACTAAATGACAAAATAAATAGTTGAATATATTTCTCTACCTCATAAAGTAGTTTATTTATGCAAAAATTCTAAATTTGATGTTGTTGATGATTTGAATTTCATATATATTGAGATGGTAAAGGCTTGAGTGTAAGCTTTTTCTTTCTTTTATCTTTATTTGTTTGCTACCTCTTTTCCATAATTAGTAAATTATTTCATCATATATACTATGATTTCAATATTTTAATTTATAAATGGTTTCAATTTTTATACTTTTGGTATACTCTAAATACATCCTAAATCAGTGATGACAGACTTGAACAAATTTTTCCATTCATTATGAACACATATTTAAAAAGGTGGATATAGACATGATGGAAAGGAACACTGCAATCAAAATTAGAGTATGTCTTCAAATTGATCTCTAATTATATGAATTAACGATTAATTTGCAACGGCCAAGATCCGATAGTCATAAAATTTGGAGTTTAGAGACCGTCTATAATATCGATCGCTAATCGGACCAGTAAAGCTATTGTCGGATTGTCCCAAAATAAACAGGATTAACGATCAACTGGGGGGTCTCAGAATCCAAAAGTTGGATTAGCGGCCGCCAAGGATAAAAATATCATGATATATTCACGATATATCCATATTTTGTGGTCATAGATATTGAGAAAAAATGATATATCCATAATATTCATAAAAAATATCAATACATATCGATCTGCAATATCAATATTGATTAGTTTCTACTATAAATTGAACTGAATTTCTTTAAAATACAAAGAAAATATATAAAGAAATCGAAAAAATTTGAATTTTTTTTTTGTATATTTTATGTAAATTTCATTAAATATAAAATTTATTAAAATTTTTAATTAAATTTATGTATTAAATATGTGTTGCTAAATTCTTATAATTTTTTAAAGTTAACTATATAAATATTTGATATCGATACATCCATCAACGGTTACTGAATTTGAACCACCAAGATGAAATTTTAAATTAACAATTAGTGATCGCCACTAGGCGGTCTCTAATTACTACTTTGACCCACATCTAAAAAACGATTACAGATATTAAATTGATCAATAGTTTAGTGATCGCTTAAACGGTCCATAAATTTAATATTAAAAATAAGGGTTAATTCTATATAAATACACCACCTTTTACTCAACTTTCAATTTAATCTCGAGCTTCACGATTATTGTAAAAAATTTCAACCTTTTAAAAAATTTCAATTCGATACACTTTTTTTTTTCCGGCCAGCAACTGATGACGTGTCTCGCCGGAGCGCGTGAAATGTTGTCACGCTGGCGTGTGGCGTACACGTGTGAAATACTTTTTTGGTTAATTCTATATAAATACACCACATTTTACTCAACTTTCAATTTAATCATGAGTTCACAATTATTATAAAATATCTCAACCTTTTAAAGAGTTTCAATTCGATATACATTTTTTTCCCGGCCAACAACTGATGACGTGTCTCGTCGGAGCGCGTGAAATGTTGTCACGCTGGCGTACATGTGTGAAATTACTTTTTTATATTTTATTTTTTTTCCACATCATATATTATATATATAAAAAATAACAAAATTTTATATTTAAAAATATTTTTTGAATGAGAAATACTATGGAAAAAAATATTTTTTTAACCATCAACGGTCACTGAATCTGAACCACCAATATGAAATTTTAAATTAACAATTAGTAATCGCCACTAGGCGGTCTCTAATTACTACTTTGACCCACATCTAAAAAACTATTACAGATATTAATTTGATCAATAGTTTAGTGATTGCTTAAACGGTCCCTAAATTTAATATTAAAAATAAAGATTGATATTTTGGAGTTTTGGCGACTGTCAAACACCATCTTTGATCCCGTATAAAAATGGCTTAATTGCAAATTAAATCGCCATCTTTTTGCCAATTGCAATTTAATCTAAATTATTGAATTTTGGCAAAATATATCATCACCTTTCATATGTTTTGCAAATTAAACTTTGGGTAACTTGTCCATTGCTCAAAAGATAATGTGGACAAATTAATGCATATTGATCATCCCGGTAAGCATCCACATCATTAAATATCTTAAATAATAAATAAAATTACCAATATCATAAATATAAAAATAATTAAAAACACATATAATTTTAAAAAAAATAGTCATCTTTTTAAAATTTTAAAAGTTTGAATAAATTTCAGAAATAAATTAAAATTAAAAACTAAAATTAAAAGTTATATTGTCTAAAAAACAAATAAATATTTTATTATATTTAAACTTAAAAAATAATATTTTTAAATATAAAAATTTTAAAAAATATATTAAATATTAAAATAAATCCAAAATTATATATATTCCCTCTAAAAAATAAAAAATATTGAGTTATATTAAAAATTAAATAAATTACATAAACCAATTCTTAATTTTTATGAATAAATATTCATATACATTATTTATATTTTTTTAAATATAAAAATCTTTATATTATATAAAGACGAAGTTATGGTATCAACCAGAATGCTCGATTTCAAAAAATTTCAATTCTTATTAATTATGACATAAAGAAGTAATCTCGATCTTTTATTTTAAGTGTTTTAATCTTGACCATACAATTTAATATATATTATATATATATATTATATAAATCTTATAAAGTATCAAATCCTATATCAAATTTTTTTAATCTCAACCGTTCATTTTGATTTCTATACTTCTATAAATTTCAACTCTATAAACATTATTATTATTCTACACAATTTTCGTGGTTTTCTTTTGGAGGTAATGGTTTTCATGGTTTTCTATTTGATTTAAAATTTTGATGTTTGAATTGTTTATTTGCCTTTTTAATGTTTTTTTTTTGTAGACAATATGAACTCGAGTTCACGGTGAACTTGAGTTCTCAAATATCACTGTTATGTGTATATACTATCACTGCTATATATGTTCACTATCACTGTTATGCATATATACTATCACTGTTAAAAAATTAAGTATATTTTTATAACAGTGATAGTGATTACACATGACAGTGAAACAAGTCCATGTGAACTCGAGTTCACAAGAGATCTACTCTTTTTTGTAGGTTCATATTTTACATCTAATAATTCGACGAGATACTACTTTTTTTCTATTACTACACAATTTTCATGATTTTCTTTTGTAGGTAATGTTTAATAATTACAATTGCAGATCTATTTGATTTAAGATTTTGATGTTTGAATTATTTATTTGTCTTTTTAATATTCTCTCTTTTTATCATGTTGTTAATATTCTGATATTCGAATTGTATATTTTATCTTTTGGATTTAATTTTTTTTGAAGATTCATATTAAGATCATTGTGTACGCGCCGTATACACCGTAATTTATTTTACATCATATGTTATTCACAATTCTAGAAAAAATAGATGTTCTATAGCATAATTTACGTATGTGTTGTGCATGTGTACATTAATTTTTTTTAATTACGTAATTTATTTGTCATAATATTGTGTCGCGCTGTGTATGTACATATTTTTTAATTACTTAATTTATTTGTTATATATCAAAAGATATAATATTTATATATATATAAAAGTTAGTTTTTAGAATACATGAATATCGTGATATAAAGAAATTATAATAACACGAAACGATTATTTTTCATAAATTATTTACAGATTTAATCATATTTTGTTATTATTATGAGTGACTAAATCTTATTCTATTTTTTAAATATAAAATATTATCCCCTAATTTTATTTATATAATGTTCTTTTATTATTATCATTGAAAGATTGATTAAATTTTATGATATTATTATTTTAATCATGACAAAATAAATCTTATATAATCATAACAAAATGATCCAATAAAATATTATGCTCTTGATTTTCTTAAAAAAAAATACTTATATAATTGAATAAAATAAATCTTTCTTGATTATCTTTAAATATAACAATTTTAATCTTAAATATTTCTTGATTTTCTTCAAATAAGACAAATTAAATTTTATAAATTTCTTATAATTTTAATCTTATATTTTATTTTTAATCTCAATAGTATATATTAATTCTAAGTTTTTATAAATTTCAAATTTTTTTACTTTTATATCAACTCTTTAATGCATTGAATATTAATTTTTTCTTAATTTTAGTTTAATTATTTTTTATTTAATCTCAACTGCATTACTATTTTCGTAAATTTTTTGCATATATAGTCATATTTATTATTGTTTATGTATCACGTTAATTTTAACATGATAAAGTCATTCGTAGATGAATATTATATGTGGATCTAATAATCACAATTACTAATGTGTTTATATTATTAAAAAATCTTACAATATTTTATTTTATAAGTATCTACAAATTATAATAATATGAGTTAATTATGTCTTGATTTTATTTATCTAATTCACTTTTGTTATTATCATTATAAGAGTGGTTAATTTTTTTTTTTAATAATAATAAATAATCTTATAAAATATTATGTTCTTAATTTTCTTTTAACATGCTCATATAATAATAATAATTTATAATTCAAAACTTTCTTTATTATCTTTAAATATAACAAAATAAATTTTAGTATTTTTTTTATTTTTTTCAAATATGACAAACTAAATCTTATAATTTTTTTAAAATTTTGATCCTCATTCAATTCTATAAACACGACAAATTAGAAGTTTTTTTTATTACAAAATATATTTCAATTCTAAATGATTACTATTTGTAGGAGTTATTTTTTATTTGATTTATCTAATTAATTATAAATTTTATTTGTATAATATTTAATCAAATCAATACAAAAAAATTAAGTAAATCAAATAAAAATTGATTATCTTATAATTGAGTAATATATTTATTAAAAAATTAATTAAATCACAAAAAATACATAATTTTTTCTCTTATACATTCAATTTTTGTTTCATAACGCGAAATTCGTGGGATATACATGCTAGTTATATATATTTCATAAAATCATAAAAGCTCACACAAAATAAATTGATTTAAAAAATATATTTAAAAATTACGATTATATATGTGTATATTTTTTCTTTAAAATATAATATTTAAATTTATAGCTATTGTAAATAAATTTGAATATTTTACTACCTCCATCTCATAAAAGTTTGCATAGTTTTCTTTTTAATTTGTCCCACAAAAGTTTGCATACTCCTAAAATGGAAATATTCCTTTAAATCTCCACCCTTAAAATCTTTACCTCATAATCTCCACCATACACATTCTACTCATTACACTTTTTCTTTAAACCTGTGCCCAGGAAAGTACCGCAAACTTTCCTGGGACGGAGGTAGTATTTTATTTTAATTTTTTTTAAAATATTTTTATTTTTATATTGTTTAATTTAATTATGTATTATATATAATAATATATTTATTTTCTTTTAAGACGATATAACTCTTGATTTATTATTTTTTAATTTTAATTTATTTTTAAAATACATTCAAACTTTTAACTTAAAAAAATATGACTATTTTTTGTTAAAATTATATGTATTTTTATATTAATAATATTAATAATTTTATTTATATTTTTTTAGATATTTAAAGATGTGAATGCTTATTGGGATGATGATGTGCATTAATTTGTCCACATCATTTTTTGGGCAATGGACAAATTTCTCGAAGTTTAAATTGCAAACCACATGAAATGTGATGATTTATTTTGCCAAAATTAAAAAATTTACATTAAATTGCAATTCGCGAAAATATGGTGATTTATTTTACAATTAAGTCTATAAAAAATGGGGTTAACAATAATGTTCAATGAATTTATGACAACCTTTCGTGTATTTAAGGTGGTCGCTATTTTTTTAATCGCTTTATAAATAATTATTAGAAATGTTTAAATGTTATATATATTGGAATATTATTAGAATTTTATAATTGTTTAAATGTTTAATTTTATATATGTTAATTGCTAGATTATTATGTTGGTATATTTGATTTATTATAATTTTATATATGTTAGGATTGTTTAAATGTTTAATGTCTTTCTCTAGAAATTCAAACCGCCATTTTGACCGCCGTTCTAAGACTACGCTTATCGGTGCATTCCTACGACCATGACCCGGAAGTGGACAAAAGAAAAAAAAAATCAAAATTTCAAGAATTACTCACGACTCTGAGATGGGATGACACTAGAGTTGTGGATTACTTTTTACATATCACATGCCAAGTGTCCCATTCCTATTAGTCAGGTATATTTTATTTAGATAGAATTTAGATTTTCAATTTTATATATTATCTTTTTAAAAAAAATATTATATATCAAAATTTAAGATTTTTTTTTCTCTATAAATAGACACCAATATTGATAGGGTTTTGAAACATAATTATTTTCTCTCTTTTATCTTCTCATTTGTGTCATCTTCTAATTTTTTATCCCACAGAATTTATTACGGATAATCCCACAGATGATGAACACTCATATGTTCATTACTCTACTGAACGCATTGCAAGTCTATCAACCTATATGAGAAATAGGGAACAACTTCGCAATAGAGAAGCTCATATCGCTCTTAGAAACGACTTAGTTGAGCATATATGGGAAAAATTCAGCACTAATAATTAAATGTGTAATTTGCATCTTTCACATTGTTGTATTTCATGCACCTATTTATAATTTAATTTATGCATTTCTTTTTTATATTTTCAGCTCGTGTGATATTTAATTTTATTATTGAAATTATTGTAATTTTTAAGTATGTTATAATTTTTATTATAATAATTATAATTTTTAATATAATATATATATATAATATCTGATTAATAAAAAAATAAAATATTATTTATATAATGAGGGTTGTGGTAGTGAAGAGTTGTTGATAAAGTAAGAAAAAATGATAAGAATTAATATATTAAAAGTTGTGTATGTGGAGGAGAGAGAAATATATATTTTAATGGAGGGTTGGATCATGGAAGGTCATGGATAAATGTAGTCTAAGGCCCTCTCCTGTGGCTGTTATGTATGGCCACCGTTCGAATGCTCAATTCCACATCAAGTCCTAGAAGGCTAGGAAGAACTGACAAGAGGATACGAGACAAGACATCACCCGACATCAGACTGGCTCTTGATCTATATACAGGCACTGCCGCACTTTTCTAAGTATATAATTTTATTTGTACTCAATTATAAAAATTTAATATTTAATTACAAATTCAATTTGGTTCGTAACAAAAGAAGGAGCACGATGAGTGTAGGGATATCAATGGGGCAGGTTTGGGAGGGGTTTGGCTTGTCCCAGAACCCACCCCGTCAGAATTGTTTGGATCCGAGACTCGTCTCACTTTTAATTTAATTAAATCCACCCCGCCATGCGAACCCGACGAGTTTTACCTGCCTCGACCCACATGTAATTTTTTTTCCTAAAAATTATGACACATATTAAATACATTACATAAAATATCTTATCTTTTGAAATATAATATCCATATGCATTTAAATGAATTAACCAATCATAAATACGCAAAATAATCTATTACAAGTTTCAACATATTAAATACAAATGTTTAAAATTATACATATATTATTCTTTCAAAATTAATATTTTAGAATTCAACATAATAAAACACCTTTTTCTATGATAACAAAATTAATACGATGAATTGAATGGTGTATTTAAATATTAATTTATTGAATTCAAGTGGGAAACACATAGTGCGTGCCGTTGGAATTTAATGTGTTGTACTTTTGTATACCTAATTATGGCTAATGTTTACGTATACAGAAGTAGTTACATTCATGTGCAGTATGCTATGCGTGGTTTTCCGATCGTCGGTGATGTTGATTTTGAATGCCATCGTCATGCCTCCAATCCCCAAATACAGTCCAATTTTGTCCACAGATTTTTCACAAAATCAGCAATTATAAATAGGGATAATTTTTCATTTTATTACAAAGAGGATAAATGTGTAAATATATAATTTTTGCACATTTTTTCTTTACAATTTAAGAAAAAAATATGTCCCATTTTTGTTTTTTTCCCACCACAAAATGATAAAATGTGTACATGCTGACTATTGTACAAAAAAAAAAGAAAAAGGCCATAATAAAAAAATTAATTTAATAAATAGATACAGTATGATGATAAGCTGTAGAGGTCTACGGCTTAAGTCTATTGAAGTCTAATTTAGCTTGGCTCATTTAGTAAATGAGTCAAGCTCAGGCTTTTTTTTAAAACCTATTTATTTAAATAGGCATATTCTTAATTTAAGTTTTTTTTATGCCCAACAAGCCAATTTATTTAACTATATTAATAAATATATAAAATATATTTTGTAATATACATATAAAAATACAATCCAAATATAATATGACAGGGACAAACTTTTTTTTTCCCACAAATTCATAAAAACTCTTTTTTAGCCTTATTTAAAAATAAGTGATCAATATACTATTAATTTCCATTTCTTATTTTTTATCACTCTTCTCACCCCTATTCTTTTTCCTATTTCCTTTCTTACACTAAATTAATATATTAGTTTGCAATATATATATATATATATATATATATATAAAGATGCATAATTTGATTGACATTATTTTTTTAATTTTTATTATTTATCAAATGTCGGAGTCCTGTTGGAATTTTAAAAAGATCAATTATAATAAAATTCTCGTGATGGAATCAGCTCGAAACTACATTTTAGGTTATTTTTACATAAGAAATATTATGCTTATATAAAATTTTCATTGACGTTATCTTTTTAATTTTTATTATTAAAAAAACAAGTATTTTGAAAAGTTAGAGACAAGTCTAAAATTTTAAAATTATCATTCTCAATAGTATTTTTTGATGGAGTTGGTTCAGAATAATTTTTAGGTTCCTTTAACTAAGAAAATTTTAAAAAATACGCACATGATTATAACTGATGTTATCTTTTTAATTTTTAAAGATTAAATAACTATTCTTGAAATGTTGGAACCTAGTCGGAGCACGGTCGAATTTTAAAAAAATAACATTTTTAGTAAATTTTTTATAACGGAGTTGGGTTGAAACTTTTTTTAGGTTATTTTTAACTAAAAACTACTATGCATCTATAAAAATTTGACTGACGTTATCTTTTAATTTTTATTAATTAGTAAAAAAATTAGCATTTTAAAAAGTTAGAGATCAGTCTAAAATTTTTAAAACTATCATTCTCAATAGTAATTTTTGACGGAGATGATTGAAATGATTTTTTAGGTTTCTTTAACCTAGAAAAAAATTGAAAGATAGATGATTATGACAAACATTATTTTTTTAATTTTTAAAGATTAAATAAGTATTTTTTAAAGGTAGGAACCTGGTCGGAGCCTGGTTAAATTTTTTTAAAAATGCATTTTTCAATAAAATTTTTGTGATGGAGTTGGGTTAGAACTTTTTTTAAAATTAGTTTTACCTAAAAAAAGACTACGAATATATAAAATTTTGATTTAATCTATATTTTTATTTTTATTAGTACAAAATTTGTATTTTGAAAGGTCGTGGGTCAGTCTAAATTTATTAAAAGTATTATTTTCAATATTATGGATTTAGGTTGGAATGATTACTTAGGTTTCTTTAAACTAGAAAAAATTAAAAAGATATATGATCATTATGACTAACGTTACCTTTTTAATTTTTAAGGATTAAATAAGTATTCTTGAAAGATAGGAACCTGATCGATATACGGTCAATTTTTGAAAAAATAGCATTTTCAGTAACTTTTTTACGACGGAGTTGGATCAAAACTTCTTTTTAGGTCATTTTTAACTAAAAAAAACAATACGAATATATAAAATTTTGATTTATGCTATTTTTTATTTTTATTAGTAAGACACTAGTATTTTGAGTAATGTCAGTCGAAATTTATTAAAAATATAATTCTCAACAGTATTTTTTGATGGAGTTGAGTTGGAATGATTTTTTTAGGTTCTTTTAACTTAGAAAAAAAATTAAAAAATACTTCCTCTGTCCCGCAGGAATTTGCACACTTTCCTTATTTGGACGTCCCACACAAATTTGCACACTACTAAAAAAGGAAGCATTGATTTACGTGCACACTCACAAACATTTACACATATTTACCCATATACCACTACTTTATATATAAAACTATTTTTTCTTAAAAAATGTGCCGTCCCGTAGGGTGCAAATTCCTACGGGACGGAGGGAGTATATGATTATGACTAACGTTATATTTTTAATTTTTAAGGATTAAAAATGTATTCTTAAAAGGTTGGAACCTGGTCGGAGCTCGGTCAGATTTTGAAAAAGTAGTATATCCAATAAATTTTTTATGACGCAGTTGGGTAAGAAATATTTTTTGGTTATTTTTACCTAAAAAATACTATGTATATATAAAATTTTGATTGACGTTATCTTTTTAATTTTTATAAGTAAAAAAATTAGTATTTTGAAAAGTCAAAATTCAGTTAAACTTTTTTTAAAATATCATTCTCAATAGTAATTTTTTGACGGAGTTAGGTCGGAATTATTTTTAGGTTCATTTAACCTAGAAAATAATTTAAAAGATACATGATTTTGACTGACATTATCTTTTTAAATTTTAAAAAATAAATAAGTATTTTTAAAAGTTTGGAACCTGGTCGGAGCTTGGTTGGATTTAAAAAAAATAGCATTTTCAGTAAGTTTTTTGTGACGGAGTTGGGTCGGAATTACTTTTTAAGAATTAAATAAGTTCTCTCGAAAAGTCAGAACCTAGTCGAAATCTGATCGGATTAAAAAAAATAGCATTTCAAGTAAATTTTTTGTGAAGGGGTTAGATCACAACTACATTTTATGTTAATTTTACCTAAAATACTGTGCATTTTTTTAAACTGATCGAATATTAAAAAGATATGAAGAGAAAAACTTAGAGGTCATGAAAGACAATTTTGAATGGACATATCTTTCATGCATGCGATAATGGACTTCATACAAAACAAAATTAGAGGTTATATGTCACTTCACTTTTATCAAAGGGAAAATGTTAAAGAGATTAATGATGACACTGAATGTCATACATAGTGATATATTAATTGCCGTGACAACTGAAAATGAAAACTCACAGATATTTAAACTCATCTGATACTGCGTCATTGCAACCAACCTTTATGAATTGGCCACAATATCCACTAGCATGAATTTGGTCCACCTCAAAAAAGTAATTAAAAGAAGTTGTTTAAATTCTTTTTTTAAAAAAAGTGAAAAAGTACTTCAAGAACATAAGAAGTAAAAAAATTTCTTTTGTTGCAATACATAATATATCAAATTAAAGATTTTTTGAGATTAAGTATAGCACTTATACTAAATATTCTACCTGTTTCATAATTATTTGAACTTTTTTCTATTCGTTCATCCCATAATTATTTGTATACTCAAAAAAGAAAATATTTTTATAAATTTTACACTCACAATATTCACATATTTATAAGAATATATTGTTATTACTTTTGTCTTTTAGGCCCATATTTTACCCAATAATACAACCATATTTTTCACTTTATACCCCCTAAAACTTTCACTCACTACACGCACATTTTATTTGAATAGTATGTCCACTTTATGGTGCAAACAATAATGGGACTAAGAAAATGCATAATGATAAGCTTTGTAAATTTAAAACATAACTTTATTGTGATTTGAAGTGTGTTATTATTGAATTTAAATTTATATCTTTTTAGAAAGAAAAAGAAAAAAGAGGAAACATTTTTATTGATCAATAAGTCAAAAAGAGGAAAGTATTTAAAACAAAAAGTAATTTCTCTAAATAAAAGTACAATTTCTTATGTGTATCATCATATGCATGAAATACACTTAAACTTCTAAGTTTACTTTTAATTTTAATTTTGCCAATACACATAATGCACTCCGAACTATGTTATTTTTTTTACAATTTGATTATTACTAATTACTTTTTGAGATATCACTTATTATTTTTTAGGGTATTATTAATTATTTCTTGAGATATTATTGATTACTATTTAAAGTAATTTTTTTCAAAATCCAAATGTATACCAAATGCATGGTACATAATAGAATGATTCAAATAAAAGTCAAACGTTGTCAATCTAAATAGAAGAGCGAGAAAATAAAAAGAATAAATATGAATGACAAAATGATTTGTCTCATAGTCAACCTGCTTTGTCTCGCTCTGTTTGGATCAACTCTGTCCTGCCCCATTCTAAGAATAGAGCAGATCAGCCACACCCAGCTCACGGAGCATATCAGTCATGGATCTATATATTTTTTGCTCTACCCCACTGTTGATAGAATTTCGTAATTATGTAATTAAGTGGCTGTCATCAATTGATTCTATCAAACAATAACAAGATTTAAACTTTGTTCTTGAGTTGGAAATATAGAAAGAGAAAATAGGAGAGCTAGAGTGAGAAAGTGGTTGTTGTATTATGAAAGCTTAGAGAGAGAAAGATACATGAGAGACCTATTTATAGGTTTACATGTGTAAGGTGACACCTTGTGAGCCTTCTTGGTTTTAAGTGCAGACAAGTGTCCTTGACACTTGTCTTTACTCACTACAATGCTACCTTTACAAAGTTTCGTCTTACTACACATCTACATGCTATTTACACTACAGATGTCCATGTCCTAGACCTAGGCGAACTTCTAGGCGAACTGCATGGCCTTATGCCATTTGTAGAGCAACATAGAGATGGTCTCTGGCTTGGTCTCCTCAGGTACGGGCGAGCTTGCATGCGAGCTTCTCTCTCTTATGTTTGGTCGGTCATTGGACTTGGATCACTGGACGTCAAGGCGAGCTTCTACCTTTTCCTGGCGAGCTTCCCCATATTGACTTTGGTCACGGTTGATGACGTAGCTCCTAAGAATATCGGCGAACTTCTTAGTCTTGGGCTAATTAATCTCGTGATTAGTCTCGGGTAGTTCGCCTATCAACATTTGCCCCCAGCTCGCTCACATCATGATATTTCTAATGTGTGGGCGAGCTGATATGTCTCAATGGACGAGGGCTTGAGTGTCGACGAACTACTTCTTGGTAAGGTGTCGAGCTTCAGGGCGAGCTTCAGTGTGGCGGTGGGAGTGCTGACGCGGAGCGAGAATCAAGGCGTCGTGCACGCCTTTTTAGGCCTCAGATCCCGCACTCATCATGACAATACTTTCAAATTTCTTGCACTTAGGTCCCTGAACTCTTTAAAAACTATAGCTCGCCAACAAGCCTATAAGTATGAGAGAATTATTTCATTCTTCACTTTTTACCTTTCCAAACTTTCAGAGCACTTTTCCGGCGGCCGAATTTCTTTGCATCCGACGGACTTTTTAAAGACTCCCAAGGTAGAACACCATTTTTCTTCTTCAATTCTTTCATTTTCTTTGCAGATTTGTCTTTGTTCTTTCCCATTCTCCCTCGAATTTTCTGGTGTCGTTTGGCCTACTCGGGAGGCTTACGGATTTTCCGACCACCTTTCTGATTTTTCCGGCAACCATAATTATCAGCTTTAACCGCTCAGAACATAATATTTAAAAATTTTCCACCATTAACTTAAATATGTCTAACTAATCTTCAAGCCGAACCATTTCGGACCGCAACCCTGAGAAGAGGCCCGTGACTGAGAATCTACCGATCCCACAAATGAGTCCCATCATCATCGAATCTGGCTCTGGGGCGAGCTCAGTAGCTCACCCAAATGTTGGCGAGGCGAGGTTCGCCCTGATTTTGGGGAAAAGACTACTAACTCTGGGGATGAAGAATCTGAACTTCGCGAACTCTGGAGAGACTTCGCTCGGGCCACCGATGAGGCCATTGCTCAGGATGAAGTTGAGGTCGCCGAGGTTCAAGAAGAGGTCGCCGAGTCTGGCGACCGAGCGAGCGAGCTTATCCGCGAGCTTGAGGAGGAGGACGATGACGAAGGGGTGGAGGTTACTCATGAGTACCTTCGTTCCATTGATTTCCCATTCCCCAAACTCTTGGAACATCAAGTCCCCTCTACTGTCGTGCATGAGTTTAATTGGGCAGAGTACGTTGAGAGACATGCGGCGACCTTACCTCTGCCCGAGCGAGCTCTCCGTGATGCTGATGGTCAATCTGACTCCAAAGCGAACGAGGTCCAGAGTATCATCAGCGAATACTCATTGCCCAAAGTTCACAAGAAATATCGCATCCCATTAGATATTTTCTTATATGCTCCGGAAGAAAATGAGCGAGCTGACTTACCCCCACCCGGACTAACTACCATCAATATTCACACCTTGGAGGCCGGGCTTACTCTACCCTTGCACCCCATCATTGGGGAGTTTCTGATGGACACTAACCTCGCCATCACGCAGCTACTCTAAAGTCGAACCGGATTACGGAGCTGAAGACTTGTCTGTCTGGACTTATCAGTACTACACCAGCTCCTGCTGTTGTGCTAGTTGATGATCCATCAACGTAGAGGTGCCATGGAGCTATACGTCCCCTCATTGGATCTTGTGGGAAAGTTAGCTCGACGATGAAATCGGCGAGCGCTTGTCCCTTGATCGCTGTTCGGGATGCATAGGTTATACTGTATTGGCTAACTTCCAGTGACCATTTCAACAAGCGTCCTGCAGTGTCTGGCCGATGTAGTATTTGCCGTAGTGGGAATGTTGTCAACACCTCTACCGGGTGGTCAAAGAAGTAGGGCCGCAATTTTCTAACACTCATCACCAGTGCATAGGCTAGCTTCTCTGTTGGGGTGTACCACAACTCAGCTTCGTGTAAGACTTGGCTTACATAATATACTGGTAGGTGTGTCTTTCCCTCTTCTCGAACCAGGACGGAACTAATGGCCACCTCCGACGTAGCTAGGTACATGTACAACTTCTCACCAGGTACCGGGTCTGGAGATGAATCGGTTCAAAGCCGCCAAACATCCGGTCAACCTTTGAACCTTCGGTACTAAGTCCAGTGTACTCATTTCAATGATACACTTGACTTGCGTCAGATTGACTTCTATCCCTCTCTGGCTCACCAGATGCCCTAGGAACTTCCCCGAATGTAAGCCAAAACTGCTCTTCTTTGGATTTAACTTCATGTTGTACTGGCGTAGTATGCCGAAGGTTTGCTTTAAGTGGTCGAGGTGATCCTCATTTCGCAAACTCTTGACAACTATGTCGTCCACGTACACCTCCATCGTGTGTCCTATGTGTTGGTCAAACATCTTGTTCACCAATCTTTGATAGGTAGCTCCAGCGTTGATAAGTCTGAACGGCATCCCTCTCCTAGCAGTACATGTTTTTGTTGGTGTAGAACGCCGTGTGTTCCTGGTCATCTGGGTGCATTGCTATCTGGTGATAGCCTGCAAAGGCATCCATGAACATCATCATCTCGTGGCCTGCAGTGCTATCTACAAGTTGATCAATGTGGGGCAGTGGGAAGTTATCCTTTCGGCACGCCTTGTTTAGGTCCGTGAAGTCGATGCACAACCTCCATGCTCCATTAGGCTTCTTCACCAGGACTGGGTTTGCAACCCACTGCGGGCACAAAACTTCTTTGATCAACTTGTTGTCCAACAACTTTTTCACCTCCGTGGTTAGTGCTTCATACTTGTCTGGTCCATACTTCATTCGTTTTTGGCGTACATGTCTCCTCGTCGGGTCTATATTGAGCCTATTACATGCGTGCTCCAACGGGATTCCTGTCATATCTTTGTGGGACCAGGCAAATACGTCTAAGTTGGACATGAGGAAGATCTCCATCTTTGACCGGTATGGTTCTAGCAACTCGGAACCTATAAAAGGTTCCAAGTCCCTCTTCGGATCTACCGGGATTGCTGTTTGTTCCTCCATGGGAGTGACCTTTCGTTTCTGGTTCTTCCATCTTGGGTCCTTCAGGAATTCGTCTAGGCTCTCCTTCATCACTGGTTCATGACCTATTCGAGGTTTAAGGTCTTCGCCACGTTCTCCAATTTTGGTAGGTTCATCACCCTTTTCTGCTTCGTGAGGTGCTGGATTGGATGACCCTCCAACTTGGGATGGTTCTCCAACCTGGGGAACTTGATCAACTTCCATTGGTGCTGGTTCTTGATCTCCCGCAGGTTCTCCATCTTGGGTATCAGTGACAACTTCCATGGGCACAGAGTGGGTGTTTTGCGAAGGTTCTTGCACTTGGCCAATTTGGGCTTCCTCCACTCCCTCTATGGGTGCCGGTTGTGTGTTTTGCGCAGGTTCTGGTACTCTGTCAATTTCAGCCGTTGATTCCGGTAAGTCACCTATCTCCATCAACTCGGCTTCAGCTGAGATGATGTCTAGGATGTTCAGCTCGTCTGTCGAAATATGAACATCTTCTTCAAGGATGTGTACCTGCGTTACAGACTTCTTTACTTGGCCATTTTTTATTTGAAGCAAACACTCCCTAGCCTTTTTCTGATCGCTTTTTACTGTTCCGGCACCTTTAGGAGTTGGAAATCTAAGACAGTAGTAGTAGGTCGAACACGCCTCTTTGAATTCATTGATAAATGGGCGGCCAGGGAACCCGTTGTAGGTAGACTGCTGGTAGACAACAAGGAAATCTACTAACCTAGTCAGTCTCCTTTCTGGGTCCTCGGGTGATACAAGTTGGACGCTCAACCTAATATTGCCTATGGGGACGGTTACAACTTCTCCGAACCCCACTATCCTAGCGTTACTAAGTTCTATGTACGACTCAAAATCACCTAAGGCATCTAAGGTGGATTTGAAGAGTATGTTGGTGAATGCGCCGGTGTCCACTAGCAGCCTGTGAACTCGGACGTTCATGATGTTAGTGTTTATCACCAACGAGTCATTATGGGGAGTTAAAATCCCCTCCAAGTCCGCCTGGGAAAATGTAAGTTCAGCTGTTGGTTGACTGACGGGCTTGGAGCTGGAGCTGCCCTCTTGTACCTGGTTGATGGCCCGAACTTCGGCCTTTCTTTGTCTTTTAGAGATGGAGGATCTACCGTCTTGGAGACCTTCGGCAGCTCTAATCACTTCTTCGAGAACCAGGAGTTCCCGTGTTGGTTCTTGATCTTGCTGAGGTTGGGGAGGTGCCATACGTCTGTGTTGAGGACCACGTCGGTCCTCGTCCTTCTCCTCATCATCGGAGACTTCCCTTCTCTCAATCCTGGTCCTCTTGGCTGGTGCCTTCTTTACAAATTCGGCCAGCTTCCCATCCTCGTAGAACTTCCACAATTGCTTGAGGAGATCATGACATTCGCTGGTGAAGTGGCCGATGGACTGGTGGTAGGCACAGAATTTGTTGGGGTTGAGCTTTGTGCGGTCCTGACGAATCCTCCTAGGTTCGTTCAACATTGCATTGTCCTTGACCGCATCAAAGACATGGTTGACAGAGACGGTAAGTACTTGGTTGAGGTTTTCCTTGAACTCGTCTCCATCACCAAAAGCCTTCAAGTTCCGGGGAGCTTTGTAAGTGCCCCCGGACTTCTTCCCATATTGCTTTTTCTCCTCGGAGGCACCAACCTCCTTCATCAAGGCCTCTTGCATGGCCACGTACACCCCAGCTTTGTGTCTAAACTCGGTGTAGGTGTTTAGGCATGCAAGGTGCATTTCTTTCTAGAGTTTGGTGCCCTTTTTCAACCCGGCCATCATAGCGACGATCTTCGTATCCTCGTTTATCGGCTCACCTTCCAGCAAAATTTTGTCAAATCTTTCCAGGTACTGCTGGTCAGTTTCATTCTCGCCTTGATGTATGTTGGCGAGCCGGTGCTTCTGGGTCAAGTATGACCTGAATCCCGAGAAGTGGACCAAGAACTCTCGCATGAGTTGGCCAAAAGACTGTATCGACCCCGGGGCAAGTGATGAGAACCAGCGGTGGGCTCGGTCCCCGAGGGTTAGCGGGAAGTTCCGGCACTGTGTGGCGTCCGTGGCACCTACGGAGATCATGTAGTCCGTATACTTGGCCAGGTGGACTTTTGGATCAGATTCACCTTCGTATGCGGACATCACCAGGAAATGGATCTTCTTTTAAACCGGTGCTTTTAGAATGGCAGGTGCCAATGGAGATGCTGGTAGGGTGGTGACATCAAGTCCGCCAGCTTTGGTAGCTACTTGCATCTGTAGCTGCTCAACGACCTTCTTTATTGTGGCCAGCTCATCATCATGAGCTACCTCCTGTGGAGGCTGTTCATAGGCCGTGCATCTCGTGGATGCACTTCCCCGCAGTCCCTCGCTTTGGGGAAGCCCTTCTGTGACGGGCTGGAACTGGCGGCCTCCGTTGGGGCCAAGTCTGTCGGCCGCCGGCCTCCTCAAATGATCGTGGGCAGACCTACGAGGCTGTAGGTCCGACTCTCCCCTCTGGGATGAAGCAGGGGCCGCCACTCGTTCATCTTCTTCACGTCTGGGCCCTAACCTGCCCTGAAGAACCTCCCTTCCTTGAGATTGGTGGGTGGCAGATGCCCCGGTGTAGGCTGAAGCTCGCCCGTCTCGTGAGCCTAGCCTTTCCACCACCTTGGCCTAGCTGGTCCGTTCTCTATACTGGCGAGCTTGAGCAGAGCTCGTCTTTTGTTCAGTTGGAAGGTCGCTGGCCTGCCCCCGAGTTTGGGTGACCTGAGTTGGCCTAATCGCCTGCTCCCGGGCTTCGTTGGCAGGAGCTCGCTGGGATGCCTGGGCGAGGTCGCCCTGCTGCCTTTGCTGCAGCCTCTGAAGAGCAGCGACAATTCACTAAAGCTCATCATGGTCGTTGGCGAGGTTCCTTAAAGCGGGGTTTAGTTCATCTTGAGCCCCAGTAGCTCGCTGAGGAACTCGGGGAGCATCGTTCTTTTGGGGAGCTCGGCGCGAGGTCTCCCCATTAGCTTGATTCTGGGGGGTATGCCCCTTCCATCTCCTCGTGGTTGCGGAAGTGTTTTCTTTCGACATTGTTCAATTTCGAGACAGTAGGTCGTCAAGGTCGGCGGTTTCCAGTAAGGGTAAATTGTTCAGGATCCGTTCTAGCCTTGCATGCACGCAAATTGTCCAAAATTTGGTTTATTTGCCTACACACACGCGTTTAGGGTCCGTTTTGTTATGTTTTCAGTTTGAAAATCTGGTAATTTATCCAAAAAACTGGAAATGTATGTGTATCTTCAAAGTGTTCTTGAGTTTTGTCAAGAACACCTTCAAATCTTCAAACTTTCTCACAAATTGCTCTCGGGTTTTTTTGGAATCGGAGGTCCGGACCCTCCTTCTAGCGCTAAATTGTTGATAGAATTTTGTAATTATGTAATTAAGTAGCTAAAATCAATTGATTCTATCAAACAATAACAAGATTTAAACTTTGTTCTCGAGTTGGAAATATAGAAAAAGAAAATAGGAGAGCTAGAGTGAGACAGTGGTTGTTGTATTATGAAAGCTTAGAGAGAGAAAGATACATGAGAGACCTATTTATAGGTTTGCATGTGTGAGGTGGCAACTTGTGAGCCTTCTTGGCTTTAAGTGCTGACAAGTGTCCTTGACACCTGTCTTTACTCACTACAATTCTACCTTTACAAAGCTTTGTCTTACTACACATCTACATGCTATTTACACTACTGATGTCCATGTCCTAGACCTAGGCGAACTTCTAGGCGAACTTCATGGCCTTATGTCATTTGTAGAGCAATATAGAGATGGTCTCTGGCTTGGTCTCCTCAGGTACGGACGAGCTTGCATGTTAGCTTCTCTCTCTTAGGTTTGGTCGGTCATTGGACTTGGATCACTGGACGTCAAGGCGAGCTTCTACCTTTTCTTGGCGAGCTTCCCCATATTGACTTTGGTCACGGTTGATGACGTAGCTCCTAAGCATGTCGACGACCTTCTTAGTCATGGGCTAATTAATCTCGTGATTAGTCTCGGGTAGTTCGCCTATCAACACCCACTCTTTTCCGTCCTGCTCCATGTAATATTTAATATATATAAAATATAATTTTAAGTTTTATTCTTATTCTAGATATTTGTATTTGTTCAATTTAAAATTAATTTGGTTGATTTGATGACCTTTTTTTATTGTTATTTTGGATATAATTTGGTGACTTGGATGGTAATGTTTATCAACTTGTGAATTTTTTAAGTTTAGTTCACACACACATATATTTGTATTTAGATTTTTTTAAAATATTAATTTGAAAAATTATGAACTTTCAATAGATGAGACAATTTGGATCAGATCTACCCCACACATGGATCTCAAAATATTGTCTTGTAGAGGAGTATAAAGCAAGACGGAAAGGTGAAACTCATGCACAAAGCAAACATGAATATTGAAATATACGTCCTAAGTTGCTCCATTAATTGTCATCAATGGAGAAAACACATAATTTATGTGCTTATATAAAGAATTTTATATTGTATGCACACATATATGATAGTATATATATTAGAGTGTAGTTATGTTAAGGGTTAGATCAAATCGCAGCTGTAAAATTTGGCAAGAACACCACAACTGAAGTTGCAGGACCAAATTCGAAGAACACCAAACTAAAATGAAAATGCACACGAATTTATGTGGTTCGATCGAAGTGATCTACATCAACGGATGAGGCGCCCTTATTCCACTAATCAATCGGAACAATTGATACAATTACAAGAGGAATTGAAAGAAATCGCAAATCAGCAGCTATAAACCCTAATTTTGTAATATAATCTGATGAACTCTCGATTATTCAACTACCAGAACATGAACCTCTATGATTCTTATATGGATAGGACGGTTATTGGATTGCGCTCAATGCCCAATAGGTCTCTGGGCTCGATGCTTGCAATAGCTCTTCAATTTTTGAGAGAAATCCACACAAAACCGTCGTTCCCAATTTCTGTTTCATAACATAATGAATTTTCCTAACTGCCGGTTCGGTCGAACCGGTTTCATCTAATTGGCTCCGGTTCTTGCTGAAAACGTCCGGTTCTTGAGAAAACTAAACCGGTTCTGAGATCATCACTTTCAAGAGATAATTTCCACATCACAAAGTATCACTTAGGCATTCGAATAGTATCAGAGCTTTATTTAACTTTCATCCTCACTTGTTTTGTATTTTCAACAATTCTCCACCTCAAACCAAGTGAGATAGAGCACCTCATCATTCTTCTTCACAGCTGTCATTAAGGTACATCCCATGATTGCACCTTGATCAGATCAAGACAGTAATTGAACTTAGAACTTGGAACCACCTTTGTTAGGAAGTTAGCTGCATTATCATCTGTGTGAACTTTCTGCACTTTGATCAGCTTCTTATCAACCACATCTCTTACAAAATGTAACCTCACATCAATGTGCTTAGACCTCTCATGGAAAACCTGATGTTTGGCCAAGTGTATGGTGCTTTGGTTGTCACATTGCACTGCAACCTCCTTTTGCTTGATCCCAAATTCCTTTAACATTCCCTTAAGCCACATTGCTTCTTTGATTGCCTCTGTCATGGCAATATACTCAGCTTCTGTTGTGGATAGGGCTACCACAGATTGAAGCACAACCCTCCAACTTATTGCAGTTCCAAACAAAGTGCAGACATATCCAATGAGTGATTTCCTAGTGTCAATGCTACCTGCAAAATCTGCATCTACATACCCTTGTAGTGGTTGATTTCCATCTGTTCTTTCAAATAGAAGTCCCAGACTTGAAGTCCCCTTTAGGTATCTTAGAATCCATTTGAGAGAATCCCAATGTAGCCTTCCTGGATTAGACATAAATCTGCTTGCTAAGCTGATAGCATGTGCAAGATCTGGTCTTGAACAAACCATGGCATACATTATACTCCCAACAACATTTGAGTATGGTATCTTACTCATTTGTTCTCTCTCACCACTGTCTTTGGGACTTTGTTCAGAAGATAGCTTGAAGTGTTGACCAAGTGGAGTTGTAACAGTTTTAGATTGTTGCATGTTGAACCTTTTGAGAACCTTCTCAATGTATTCCCTTTGTGAAAGCAATAACCTGCCATTTTCTTTGTCTCTGATAATTTCCATTCCAAGAATCCTCTTTGCCACTCCTAGATCCTTCATGTCAAAAGTAGAACTCAACTTGGCCTTTAAACTTTGAACCTTGCCAATGCTTTTGCTGACAATAAGAATATCATCAACATATAGCAATAAGTATGTTATCACTTCCTTTCCTTGCTTCTCAAAATAAACACAGTTGTCATACTTGCACCTTGAGAAACCAATAGAGATCATGAAGCTGTCAAATCTTTTATACCACTGTCTAGGACTTTGTTTTAGTCCATATAGTGATTTCTTCAATATGCATACCTTATCTTTATGTTCTGGTAGAGTAAATCCCTTTGGTTACTGCATGTATATGGTCTCCTCCAATTCACCATGTAAGAATGCTATTTTAACATCAAGCTGTTGGAGCTCAAGACCTTCCTGGTTTACTTTAGCAAGTAGAATCCTTATAGAGCAATGTTTTACAACTGGAGAGAATACTTCATTGTAATCTATTCCTTCCCTTTGAGTGAAACCCCTTGCAACAAGTCTTGCCTTATATCTGATCCTCTCTTTTCCTTCTGATCCAATCTCTGATTTCCTCTTGAATATCCACTTTGAACTCACAATCTTCTGATCATTTTGTCTTTTCACTAGAATCCAGGTTTTATTCTTCTCTAGTGATTGTAATTCCTCAGTCATGGCTAGGATCCACTTTTCCTTGTCAGCACTAGAAATAGCTTCCTCATAGGATTGTGGATCATTATACTCTACCTCTTCAGCTGTAATGAGAGCATAAGACACAAGGTCAGCATGCCCAAATCTTGCAGGAGGATGTATTGCTCTTCTTTGCCTATCTCTTGCCAAGTTGTAGTTTCTGAGTTCTTGATCCTCATCTCCTGAGTTTGAATCAGAATTAGAATCAGTGTGTTCCATGGACTCATTTTCATTTCCTGGATCTTCTTGAAGATTTTCTGACTCCTCTAAGATCTGAGTAGGATCTGATGCAGTCACTTGAGTATGAGGCTCCACCTCAACTTGAGTACCTCTATAAGTTGTATCCCTTCTTGCATTCAGTGTATCTTCAGTTTGATTATATCCCATAATCCTCTCATTGAATGTCACATCCCTGCTAATGATGCATTTCTTGTGACCTGTTTCTAAAAACCACAGTTTATATCCCTTCACACCCTTTGGATAGCCAATGAATATGCCTTTCAATGCCCTTGGCTCCAACTTGTCTTGTCTAATGTGTGCATAGGCTAGGCAGCCAAAGACCTTCAGCTTCTTGTAATATGATATTCTTCCATGCCATAGCTCATCTGGTGTCTTGAAGTTGATAGCAGAAGATGGTGATTTGTTTATTAGGTAACAAGCAGTAGAGACAGCTTCACCCCAGAAAACCTTTGGTAGTCTTGCATCAGAGAGCATACACCTGACCCTTTGAAGAATGGTCATGTTCATTCTTTCTGCCAAACCATTTTGTTGAGGGTTTGCAGGGACAATTCTATGTCTGGTAATGCCCTTCTCTTTGCAAAAATTCTGAAAATCCTCAGAGACATACTCTAAACCATTATCAGTTCTGAGATTTTTAACAAGCATGCCTTTCTTGTTTCCTTGCTCAGTGTACCATTCTTTAAACTTTCCAAGAGCTTCACTCTTATGTTTTAAGATGTACACCCACACCTTCATGCTATAATCATCAATGAAGGTTATGAAATACTTACCTCCACTGTGGGTTTCAGTCCTTGATGGCCCCCAAATATCTGAATGTATATAATCAAGTGGTGATTCAGTGTGATGTTTTCCCTTAGGAAAGGGATTCTTCTTTGACTTTCCAAGAATGCAATGCTCACAGAAGTCCACCTTGGTTGTCTTCTGATCTCCAAATGCCTGTTGTCTTGAGAGTTCATTGAGTCCCTTTTCACCTATATGCCCCAATCTTTTGTGCCATAAGACTGTATCAATATTGGTCATTGCTACATTTGATGAGCCAGCCACTGAGTTTCCCATTATATATAAAGGCCATTTGATTTCTTCCCCTTCTTCATCACCTTATTCTCTTTGGTGATGTGAATGAAGCCATTTCTGGTGTTGAACTCATATCCCAACAGATTCAAGGAGCCTAAAGAAATGAGATTTCTCTTGAGATCAGGAACAAACCTTACATTTGGTAGTATCTTTTCAGCTCCATCATGTAATCTCAGCTTGATTGAGCCAATACCCTTAACCCTGCAGATTTGATCATTTCCTAGAAGAACAGATCCTCCATCTATCTTCTTTATCTCTTTGAACATGATTCACTTGGACACATGTGAAAAGAGCACCCTGAATCCAAAACCCACTCATCATTAAGTCTTAAGTCTGTCACTGTTAGAACTTCAGCACTATCATAGCCTTCATCATTTGCAATGGTCACATCTGCATTCTGACTGTCTTCTTGCTTCTTGATTTTATCAGGGCAGTTCTTCTTGATGTGGCCAACCTTATGGCATCCAAAACACTTCCTTTTCTCCACATATTCACCAGGCTTGGACTTTCCTTTCTGATTTTTCTTCTTCTTGTTACTGAATTGTTTCTTCCCCTTTTTGAAGTTTACATTTAAACCTTCAGCCTGAAGAGGAGCTTTCTTGTCTTCATGCAGCTGAAGGAACTTGGTCTTGAGTGCTACTTGAATATCATCAGGAGATAGCTTATCTTGTCTTCCAAACAATAAGGCATCTTTGAAATTCTCCAAGGACTTAGGCAGTGAGTTGAGCAACATTAAAGCCTTGTCATCATCCTCAATCTTGACATCCAAATCCTCAAGATCATCAACTAATTTGTTGAATTCCTCTAATCGATCAGTCATATTCTTATCCTCTGTCATTTTGTAGGCTAGCAACCTTTGCTTCACATAGAGCCTATTGGTGACAGATTTGACTTGATAGACAGTTTCCAATTTATTCCAAACATCTAGAGCAGTTTTCTCTTTGCATACCTCTCTCAATGGCTTGTCTCCCAAACACAATATAATTGTGCTATGTGCCTTGTCAAGTATCTCTTGCTTCTTGATCGGATCCTGAGTTGAAGAGCCTGCAGGCCATTCACTTGGTGGCTTCAGTGCATTTCCTAAACCATGGTGTGTCAATAAGGCCCTCATCTTGATCTTCCAATGCCCAAAGTCATTTGCCCCTGTAAACTTCTCAAAATCCAGCTTTGTTGATGTCATTTCAAGAGTTGAATCAGTCGTTTCCCACAGACGGTGCCAATTTGTTAAGGCTTAGATCAAATCGCAGCTGTAAAATTTGGCAAGAACACCACAACTGAAGTTGCAGGACCAAATTCGAAGAACACCAAACTAAAATGAAAATGCACACGAATTTACGTGGTTCGATCGAAGTGATCTACATCCACGGATGAGGCGCCCTTATTCCACTAATCAATCGGAAGAATTGATACAATTACAAGAGGAATTGAAAGAAATCGCAAATCAGCATCTATAAACCCTAATTTTGTAATACAATCTGATGAACTCCTGATTATTCAACTACCAGAACACGAACCTCTATGATTCTTATATGGATAGGACGGTTATTGGATTGCGCTCAATGCCCAATAGGTCTCTGGGCTCGATGCTTGCATCTGCTCTTCAATTTTTGAGAGAAATCCACGCAAAACCGTCGCGCCAATTTCTGTTTCATAATAGAATGAATTTTCCTAACTGCCGGTCCGGTCGAACCGGTTTCATCTAATTGGCTCCGGTTCTTGCTGAAAATGTCCGGTTCTTGAGAAAACAAAACCGGTTCTGAGATCACCACTTTCAAGAGATAATTTCCACATCACAAAGTATCACTTAGGCATTCGAATAGTATCAGAGCTTTATTTAACTTTCATCCTCACTTGTTTTGTATTTTCAACAAGTTATATATAGCAAACATGAAATTTATATTGTTAAGTTCATTCAATGATATTATAATTTTAATTTGGTAAGTTATACTGTAATTATAAATTAATATTAATTACAATGTAAAATATTATGTGTATCATATTAATTTATAAAAAATAATGATATTATTAAATAAATATTTTGATTTTAATTTTATAATTTAAGCAAGTTACATTGGTTCATCTTTAATCATGAATTATAAATTTATATATATAATTACGTCACTTAAATTCTTCAAACAAAATATAAAATAGAAATATATAAAAACACGGCGAAATTGGAACACAATAGCACATCCACCCACTATTTGGTGTCGCGAAAACGACAACAGAGAACTTACAGGTTGCCATCATTCATATTTTCAGTAATGCCTATCCAGCTTTTGAGTCCATGAGATGAGTATCGTGATCATGGCTATTGGTTTAGAAATTGAGTGGTTGACTTAAGTTTTATTAATTTTTTTCATGGTATTTTATTTATGAAAAATGAAAATAAGTTGTAAATTATTAATTTATGTTTGGAGTAAATAAATTTGGTGTATTAATTTGCTCAAAATTAATTTTAATTGAATGAAAAATATTAATACATAAAGTTGACAACTTAATCATAAAAAATATATTAAAAAAAAAAATGAGGAAGAAAAAGAAAAAGAATTCTTTGTCCCGTATAGGAATGTTTGGAGTCTTGAGCTCCATATACGTAAACATATATATATATATATATATATATAAGAATTAATTATTCAATGGTCTACAAAGTGGTGTCTTAGACCATTATGCTACATCTACACCTGTTTTGGGACGTGCATATCGCACATAGTCGCATTGAGCGTTTTAAAGACGCACTTTGCGCTTTGAGGCGGGAAGGATTCGCTTGGATCTAAATCTCAAGTCATAGCATTGTTGGATCTTGAACCTGAGTCAACCAGACGCTGGTCAAAGTCCAGCGAATGCGCACAATCAGAGCCCTTTAGGATTCAAAAAATGTGATCTAAGGGCTCAGATTAATTGGGCTCACCAAAAGTCACAACATCTCTTTAACTATTATAAATAGACCTCTAGATTACATCTGCAACACATTTGAATCCAAAACCAGGCTTCAAGCCTTTTACCTCACAAAAGCATTCTATTGTGCATTAGAGTCAAATTGGAAGTTTTGTATATCTATTTGCAATTTGCTAATACTTTTTATTGTAGTGCATCAATATGAACTTCCAAAGTCATTGTATCTTGGGATGGATACCAATGATATGTATTGCACCAGTGTACGGGGCAATAACGTCTTACGGAGAATGAATCAAACTCGTGCTTTGGCTTTTGTGTTAAGTTTGTGTCAACATCTCCATCTTCTTATACACACACATCAAAAGCCTATTATCAACAATAGTAAGATATTTTTTTTGTGTATTTGAAGATGTCTTCTATTTCAATTCCTACCCTTCTTGCTGCTCACTCTGAAAAACTGATAAAATTTACCCTGAAGATCCACTTAGTGGTGATAGGATGAATATCAGAAGATTGAGTTACAAGAGTCCAAGTGTTATTCTTGATGACATCATTGTATTTCAGTTTCATAGCTTCCTTACAAGCGAGAATAGAAAGAGCTTTTATGACAGTGTGAGGTTCAGGAATTAGAGAAGGAATAACCTCAGAGAGATAAACCTTAGGCTTGAAACTTCCCTGCTTTTGATCTAGTGATCATAGAATGAGAACTCCGTGGAGTAGATTTTTGTTGAATAATAGATGAAAGAGGAAGAGAAACATTCGAGATAGAAAAGAAACCATCAGAGTTCGGGACATATGATGAAGAATAATCAGAAGGATGAAGTAGTGAGTAAGTCTCAGAAAATATATGATGAGAATGAGGAAGAAGAGTTGGAGGAATGAGTGTTTTGTGGTGGAATAGCCTGAGATAAGATAGGAGTGCTCTTTGGTACATGTGTATATATAGGTGAAGAGGATGAAGTGGGGGGTGGGGGGGAAGAGATAGGAAAAGCAGTTGGAAACTTATCTTCATTGAAATTGTTTGTTCCTAGAAATTCTAGTTGGCTTCTTAGGAATGATAGTATATGTGTGTATGTAAATAACTTGTGGATTTGCCTAGTCACGTGTTTTGGGCTAGGACTTTAATGTGTTTCTGTTGGGACAATCTGAGTGTTTTGATTAGATCCCAAAACCCTTGATGAATTTGCCTAAGTACAGTTGGTCAGGATAGTCTAGAACAGGATAATCAAGTTAGGGATTCAGTTCAGGGGGAACTTGTTGAAGACTGAAGAATATTGGAGTCGACCCAATTGCCTGAAGTCT
>JAPKLY010000366.1:145969-158870 GCA_026898435.1 Prunella vulgaris | reverse complement strand
GCCATTACCCGTCTTGACAAATAGTACGGGCCATTACCCGGCTTGCATATAGTGCGGGCCAGTCACACCAAGTTTGAAAACTTTCACCTGTTAATGCATGATATGCATGATGCTCGTGCAGTCAATGACACTCAACAATGTTCACAAATTATTGAACTTACATGTTCAGTCCACATCAAGTACGGAGCTCACTGACTACTTCAATATCACATATAGAGCTCACAAGCTCATACCGCATCACATAGAGCTCACAAGTTGTTGGTCCCTAAAGAAGACCTTGAGTTTTCTTGTTTTGAAAACAGCTGACTATACAATCAGCTGAGTGCGCAGTGTCTTTTTGTGCGGAAACACTTTTAGTTTAATCCTTTTAATGAAAACCTTTTATTTAGTGCAGCAAGTTAGAGCAATAAAATAAAGCAGATAAAAGATAAGATTTATTGTGGTTCTGGACCAACTGTCCTACATCCACACTCCTCAATCCAACGTGGAGTTGAGGGGCTCTCTTACTTAATAACTTCCTTACAAATTTCAAGAGAAAACTCTCTTACAACTCTTGTTAGTGCACACTTGCATCTAACTTCTAGACTTCTACAAAGTCTTTACAAATGATAAATAAATATGTAGGGTTGTGTGAGTACAAAGAGAATGTGCAGCGATTCTGCTAGTTGATCATGTGTAAAAACTATATTTAATCTTCTCTATGGTACTCATATTTATAGGTGTCAAATACTAGCCGTTAGAGTTGACTAGAATTTAAAATCCCTATAAATATGTAATCAATCAATCAAAGTGATTGATTGATTCTTGATCTCCAAGTTGATATCTTTCCATCTTGGCTTTGATCTTCAATCTAATTTGACTTGATTGATTGCCCATGATTCTGGAAATCATGTTGCTGTGATCTTGTCCCCTTGACATGATTGACTTTCTGTAAATAGTACGTCTATGCAACGGCATCAGATGACCTCACTCATCATCATCAGATGACCTTACTCATCTTCCAGATGACGTGGTCTGCTGGTCTGCTCCAGATGACCTAGTCTGCTGGTCTGCTTCCAGATGACGTGGTCTGCTGGTCTGCTTCCAGCTGACCTGGTCTGCTCGTCTGCTCCAGATGACCTAGTCTGCTGGTCTGCTCCAGATGACCTAGTCTGCTGGTCTGCTCCAGATGACGTGGTCTGTTGGTCTGCTTCCAGATGACCTGGTCTGCTGGTCTGCTCCAGATGACCTGGTTCCGCTTAAGCAGACCTTACTCCGCTTAAGAAGACCTTACTCCACGTGTTTTAATGTCATCAAAACATAAGGGATCAACAATTTCCCCCTTTTTGATGATATTAAAGCCCAAGGAAAGTTTATCTTTCTCCAATCAGCTGATGTTCCCCCTTACACAAATCTCAGCTGATTTTCCACCTAAGTGTAGGCCTTCCCCCTTAGTTGGGTAGATGTTTGCATTTGGATCTGTTCATCACACTCAGCTCATCTGATTTGATCATCTTCTCATCTGATATCAACTTTTTGTCTGATCTCCTGAGCTGGTGTGTACCTGAAAATAAAATCAGGCAATAGGTACCCTACTGGGTCCTGGAGGGTCAGGAGGCAGTTCTTTAGGGATCCATAGGAATAGGTCATCCTTATGAGGTTTAGGAGACCTTATCCATCTCCCATATTTATCGACAAAGACAATCTCCTTCAGAGGGTTTCTCTTAGGAGGATGTCTTAGAACACCTGGTCTAGTGATCTGATTATAAGGATAAGTCCTGCTGGAGCCTTTGAATGACTCATAGATAACAACTTTAGCTGATTTTGCAGGTTTGGGTGGTACTTTAAATGTAACCAAGGGTGGAGAAGGATTCTTCTTAGGCTTGCCCTTCTGGGATGTTCCAGGCTGATCCCTCCTCTTCTGAATTTTCCCTTTTTCCTTATTATCAGCTCCCTGAACCTGTGCTTTTTTCTTCCCTTTAGAGGACTTAGGGAAGCCAACACCTCTTTTGTCATGCTCTTGTTGAGAGGAAGCAGCTATAGATGACATTGCATTATGTGCATTGGTCAGCTGATCCAATTTCAACTTGAGCTGATCCTCATTTTCTTTGGTCTGTGTATGCTATTTGAAGAGTTCATCGAACTTAGCCTTTAATAGCTTGTGTTCCTCTTCCAACCCAAGATTTTCAGCCAGCATCGTAGCTACCAACTGTTCCTGTTCCACACATTTGACTCTTAAGTCTTCTGACTCTTGAGTCTGTGAGGAAGTGGGTTCAGCAGATAGATCAGCAGACTGACCTTTCTCGAGGGTCAGCTGAGAGACTTCAGCTTTTAGCCTTGAGTTCTCCTCTTCTAGTTTAGCACAGACACTTAGAGAGGATTGGAGATCTAAGAGCAGCTTTTGCATCTCAGACTCCATAGAATTGGTAGAAGAGCAAGATGAGGTAACAGATGGGGTTTCAGCTTCTACCTCTTCAGTGTCTGCCATGAGGCAAAAATCCTCTGATGATGGTGAATCAGCAGTGGAGATGTATTCTTCAAAATCTTGAATAATCTTGTTCATCTCCTCTTCAATATTCACATCAAGGTTGTAAGTCATGATTTCTGCAAAATGTGTTAGGAAAAATAACACACAAGGATTTTTTGAGAGGATTTGGATCTGCCCTGGTGACCACCTAAAGCTTCTCAGGCTGTGGCCGTTAGGACACACAGCTCTGATACCACTTGTTGGTCCCTAAAGAAGACTTTGAGTCTTCTTGTTTTGAAAACAGTTGACTATACAATCAGCTGAGTGCGCAGTGTCTTTTTGTGCGGAAACGTTTTTAGTTTAATCCTTTTAATGAAAACCTTTTATTTAGTGCAGCAAGTTAGAGTAATAAAATAAAGCAGATAAAAGACAAGATTTATATTGGTTCAGACCAACTGTCCTACATCCACTCTCCTCAATCGAACTTGGAGTTGAGGGGCTCTCTTACTTACTAACTTCCTTACAACTTTCAAGAGAAAACTCTCTTACAACTCTTGTTAGCGCACACTTGCATCTAACTTCTAGACTTCTACAAAGTTTTTACAAATGATAAATAAATATGTAGGGTTGTGTGAGTACAAAGAGAATTGTGCAGCGATTCTGCTAGTTGATCATGTGTAAAATCTATATTTAATCTTCTCTATGGTACTCATATTTATAGGTGTCAAATACTAGCCGTTAGAGTTGACTAGAATTTGAAATTCCTATAAATATGTAATCAATCAATCAAAGTGATTGATTGATTCTTGATCTCCAAGTTGATATCTTTCCATCTTGGCTTTGATCTTCAATCTAATTTGACTTGATTGATTGCCCATGATTCTGGAAATTATGTTGTTGTGATCTTGTCCCCTTGACATGATTGACTTTCTGTAAATAGTACGTCTATGCAACGACATCAGATGACCTCACTCATCTTCATCAGATGACCTTACTCATCTTCCAGATGACTTGGTCTGCTGGTTTGCTCCAGATGACCTAGTCTGCTGGTCTGCTTCCAGATGACGTGGTCTGCTAGTCTGCTTCCATATGACCTGGTCTGCTGGTCTGCTCCAGATGACCTAGTCTGCTGGTCTGCTCCAGATGACCTGGTCTGCTGGTCTGCTCCAGATGACGTGGTCTGCTGGTCTACTTCCAGATGACCTAGTCTGCTGGTCTGCTCCAGATGACCTAGTCTGCTGGTCTGCTCCAGATGACCTGGTTCCGCTTAAGCAGACCTTACTCCGCTTAAGCAGACCTTACTCTGCTTGTTTTAATGTAATAAAAACATAAGGGATCAACACAAGCTCATTCCACATCAAATATATAAATTGCAGGCACATTTCATATAAGCGCAAAGTATAATTCATAGATTACAATCTAATTAATTTCAAATATTATCACTCAAACATGAATAAATCATAAAATAATATGTTTATGCATTGTAGTTGCAAATGAATTTCTACTTACCTCGAAACTGCAAAGCGTTAATAATTTAAACCCCTAACGCCTTTTCGTTCCGTATCTAATAACAATTAAATACAAATATTATTCCAATCAACTAAATAATTAAAACTACTCAAACTTTCACCTAATTAATAAAAATACTACTAAATTTTATGCACAAGAATTACAAGAATTACCTGAATTAGGGTTTTATCAAAACGTGATCGAACTCTTTTTTTTTCTCGCAACGCAACTGACGTCGCTGTAGGGAAAATTATTTTTTTAGGACAATATCTTATAACTGTTTGCAAAAAGAGGACATTGTCTTTAAGGACTTGCAATTTTAGGCCACTTTCTTTTAAGTTTTGCATATTTAGGCCAATTAATGCTATTCATGTGAGATTTGGCCCAAAATTAGTATTAATTGGCCTAAATTTGCAAAACTTAAAAGAAAGTGGCCTCAAATTGCAAGCCCGTAAAGATAATGTCCTCTTTTTGCAAACAGTTATAAGATACTGTCCTAAAAAAATAATTTTCCCTATAGAGGATTCATATTGAGTGTGGTGGGTCATTCATTTTTTTTTCATTTTTTTCATTTAAACTCTAACTTCTCATATTCTCAGTAAAATGATAATTCATTTATTATATAAATAATTTTAATTTTTAAAATAAACAAATGGGGCAAATTTTCAGCAAAAAATAAAAAATAAAAAATTTTAAACTCTAACTTCCCACGTTAAACTCTTACTTCTCACCTTCTCAGTAAAGTGATAATTCATTTATTATATAAATAATTTTAATTTATAAAATAAACAAATGAGACTCCCATATTTTTAGGTCAACCAATAGATATGACTTATATTTTTGAACTCTAACTTCCCACATTCTCAGTAAAGTGATAATTTATTTATTATATAAATAATTTTAATTTATAAAATAAACAAATGGGGCAAGTTATTTCTTTTTTTCTCTTGTTGTTTTATTTTAATTGGCCTACTATATCTTTCAAATTATGTAGGCTTTGGGAGTTATTTCCACTATACCCACGATTACGTTAAATTATTTTCTTTCTTTCTCTGTTTGTTTTATTTTTCATTCTAATTATTTTTTATTTTGTTGATTTTTTATGATCTTTCAATTTTTAGTTATTATGAATTTTTAGTTTCAGGTTAATTCGATTTTAATTATTATGAAGTTTTGGAGTTAATGGTGCAATTAATGATTATTTTTTGTCTGAAAAACTCAATATTTTATGTTCTCTTCTTGTTAAATTTTTTTGTAAATATTTTATTCTCCAGATTTTTAATGACGTGGAGGAATTTTATTGACGTGGATGCCACTAAGAAGCCGTGGTGGAGTATTAGGCCTATTTAAGGTATCACATATTACTCAGGTGAGATTTGGCCCGAAATTAGCATTAATTGGTCTAAATTTGCAAAATTTAAAAGAAAATGGCCTAAATTTGCAAAATTTAAAAGAAAGTGACCTAAAATTGCAAGCCCGCAAAAATAGCGTCCCCTTTTTGCAAACAGTAATAAAATACTGTCCTAAAAAAATAATTTTCCCCGTCTTATCTGGAGAAAGTGTGTGTGAACGTGTTTTGGGGTTATGGCGTGGAGATTGGTTATAAACCAACTCCACCGCCTTATCCTATTTCCATTTTTTTTTTATTAACTTAACTAATTACTAACTTTATCTACTAACCGACCTAGAACATATATACATACATATGACTTAGTTATTAAGTTTCCTATCCAATATATATATATATATATTATTAAACTATTATTACATGCATACATATATAATATTAATATACATATACTACTATATATTTAATTACTACAATTAATCCTCAAATAATTTACACTTAATCAACACTACTAATACCCAAATAATTAGCACAACACATTTATCTCACTAGAGTCAAATAAAAATAAACAAGAACTTTCTCATTAATAATCAAATAAAGACATATACCAATTCAATAAATAATTCAACATTTATAAGTAAAATAATTAATACAACATCACAAATAACATATGAGTAATATAAAATGTACTAAAATAGTAAGTAGCATGATAATAATTAAATTGCACATATTGCATGAAATATATTCAAGCAATTATAAATTATCAAATAAGTAATTTAAATGCACATAAGGCATGAAATATATTTAAGCAATTAACATATAAGTAAATAAAATGCATACAACACATGAAGTATATTGGCCAATGAGTAGTGTGAAGCTCGGGTATTACAGTATTGGTCTGGCGTTCCATCAGGAAGTTCGAGTTCGTATGCCCCATTTGGTAAACATCTTATCACCCTGAAGGGTCCTTCCCAGTTAGGACTGAATACTCCTCTGCATGTCAATTGTCTTTCTCAGTAGCATGTCTCCTTCATTGAATTTCTTGAGTCTGACTTTAGAATTAAAGTGTCTTTTAGATTGTTGCTTATAGGTTGCATTTTTGTGCGCTGACCTCAATCTGCACTCTTCTATCAAGTCTAAACCATATCTCAGGGCCTAGTCATTATCTTTGCTGAAGACTTGACGACTTCAGTTCTGAATGCAAAAGCAAAAGGGTTTCTCCAGTTGAGTTCATGGTCGTTTTTTGGTAAGCCAATAGGACATTAGGCAGTTCTAATGCCCACATGCTCTTACACTCTTCCAACTTAGCTTTCAGAATTTTCTTGATAATTTTATTGACTATTTCGACCTGACCGTTAGACTGGGTTTGATATGGGATTGAAAATGCTTTTCTTATCTTCCACTTGTCACAGAATTCCCTGACTTTGGACCCATTAAATTGTTCTTTGTTGTCACAAATGATGACTTGCGGGAGCCCAAACCTGCGTATCAGGTTCTGCCAAATGAATTTGATCACCTGAATCTGGTCAATTTTGGTGAGGGGCTCGGCCTCTACCTCTACCTCTACCCACTTGGTGAAATAATCAACTGCTACGATGACGAACTTATTCCCCCCTTAGCAGTGGGTAGATGACCAATGAGATCAATGCCTCACTGAGCGGCGGCCAAGGGCTAAACATTAACGTGAGAAGTTCCTGAGCATGCAGGAGGTTTGGACCATACAACTGCCATGGATTGCATGCTTTGGCATAGGCGATGGCGTCCTTCCAGGGAGTTGACTAAAAGTATCCCTAACGAATGTCTTTATGTGCGAGAGATCATCCCTCGGCGTGGTTTTGGCACCCCCTTTATGTATTTCACCTAAGACTTTACTTTCTTGCTCAGGAGTGATGCATTTCAGTAAGGGCATACTGGAACCTCGTATGTAGAGTTGGTCATTCAGTAACACAAATTGTGATGCTCGCTTCTCAATTTGTCGAGCCTCCATTCTGTCCTCAGAGAGGATGCTATTCTTCAAGTATGTTAGGATGTGGGTCATCAATGTGTTTTCTTGTTCAGCCAGGGACACCACCAATTGCTTGCTGATGGATATCTAAGGTAACCTCATTAACCTGATGTGAGTGAAATCGGTTGCCCCTTCTAAAGATGCCAGCTTCTAAAGGCCGTCAGCCTGGGAGTTATGTTTGCAGGGTATTTGCTCGATGAATACCTGCTCAAATTTCTCGCATAAGCTGATGACTAAACCTTGATATATGGCTAACTGCTCATCCCTGGCCTCATACTCGCCTTTCAACTGACTCACCACTAATAAGGAATCCATGAAAATATGAAGTCCAATTATGATATTTTCTGCCACCGCACTTGTACTCGTTGCTGACCCATCAACATAGAGTTTCCAAGGAGGATGATTTACCTTGGTTGGGTTATCAAAAAAAGTGAGTTCGACAACAAAGTCGATCAAGGCCTGGACTTTAATCAATGTATGTGGGGCATATGTTACACCATACTGAGCTAATTTCAGGGTCCATTTCAATAAATGGCCGCTGTCAGACCGGTGGAGTACCTACCCGAGCGGTAAGGTAGTGAGCCTCCACCTGATGGTCAAAGAAGTAGGGCCCGAGCTTTCTCATGCTCATGACTAAAGCATACACCAGTTTTTCCAAAGGGGTGTGTCTTAGTTTCACTTTATGTAGCACCTGACTTACATAGTATATAGGCAAGTGTTACTGGCCTTTTGCCCGAACAAGGATTGCACTCAGGGCTGTCTCTGATGTGGCAAGATATAGGTACAGTTTCTCGTCTGGGACTGGCTTGGACAAGATTTGGGGATTGGCCAAGTATTCTTTCAGGCGACGAAAGACTTCATGACTATCTCCATTCTAGGAGAACTTGTTCTTCTTGATGGTGTTGAAGATAGGTCTCCTCTTGTCTCCAAGTCTTGATATGAACCTGTTCAAGGGCGCCAGGTATCCCGTCAGGCACTGCACTTGCTTTATGGTTCAGCGAGGTCGACGATTGCATTGATTATGTTAGGATTAACTTTAATTCCTCGCTAGCTAACAATGTGTCCCAAGAATTATCCTGATTCAACCTCGAAGTGACACTTCTTTGGGTTAAGTTTCATATTATAGCTTCTCAGGATCCTGAAATCCTCAGCAAGGTCTCTTTGGTGATCTTCTCTCCTGACACTTTTGACGATGATGTCTTCTATGCAGACTTTTATGGTCTTGCCGATCTGGTTAGAGAACATATTGTTTACCAGACACTGATATGTTGCCCCAACATTTTTTAATCCCAAGGAAATTCTTTTCCAACTATACATGTCTTTTTCAGTGAGGAAGGTCGTGTGTTTTACATCCTCCTCTGTCATTGGGATCTATTGGTATCCTCTGAATGCATCCATTAAGGAAATTATTTTGTGCCCCGCATTGTTATCCTCTAGGTGATCGATTTGGGGCATCGAGAAGTGATTCTTTGGGCAAGCTTCGTTCAGGTTAATTAGTGAATTCAATGCACAACTTCTAGGTTCCATTGGTTTTCTTGACTAGTACAACGTTAGAGACCCACTAGGGCTCATCTTTTGCTTGCTCGATCAGTTTGTTATCCTGGACCTAAGAGACCTCTTCAGTCAAGGCAACATATTATTTAGGACCAATTTGTATCTATTCTGAGAGATGGGTTTCTTTGTTGGGGTTGATCTTCAGGCGGTGACATGCGTGCTAGGAAATGATGCCCCCCATGTTCTGATGTGATCATACAAATACATCTATACTGCTATTGAGGAACTTTGCTCTTGAGGAACTCTATAATCTCCCCACTCAGTTTTGTCGGGATTTGAGTCCCTATCAGGACTTCCAGATCAAGGAGAGTAGGGTCGATAGGAATGTGTTCCACGTCCTCAATAGGCGCAGTTCTCTTTGTTCCACGAGGTCTTTGATCTCCCCCAGTGGTCCAGGTCTATCAGGTAGGCTCGAAACCCATTCTTAGCTCTAAGTCGTCTTGGTCCCTTGTCTTGTCGCTTGTAAGGATCAGTGGATGATCGACCTATATAGGGATCGGGCATGATTGAGTCAAGACTTGGCTTTCCAGGGAGTTTACCATGCTGGGTTGACCAGGACTCTGGTCTTTGATATTCAACACACGTTCAGGGGATGTGGGGAGTGCTGAATCTAAATGTGCATAAGAATAATTCAAATATTTTCTTGTCATTTTCTGGTCACCTTTAATGATGTTAATCATTCCCTCAATAGTTGGGAATTTGATACAATAAAAATAAGACGAGGCCACTGCCTCAAAGGTTTCAAGAAAATGATGCTCTAAAAAGTTGTTATAGATACTCGGCTGATTGACTATTACAAAATCCACGAGCCTAGTTATCCTAATCTTTTTATCTTTGGAGAAGACCAGTTCTACTGAGAGTTTGATTTTGCCATAGGGGGTGACGGCAGTGTCCCCAAATTCCTTCATAATTTTGTCGTAGGGCATGATGTACCATGTTAGGTTTTCAATCGGATCCAACACAACTTTGAAGAGAATGTTGCAAAAGCATCCGTTATCCACTAGGATACGATCGACTATCATCCCCAAGATCATTGTGGATATCACCAGTGCATCATTTTTTGGGCAAAGTACCCCTTCATGATCCTCATTTAAGAATGAGATCACATCGTTCTTGGTGATGGTTGGTTCAGGAAGACTGATAAGGTTCACTTCACTGAGGGCCCTGAATTCTGCCTTCTTTTTCTTGTTGGAAATCTTCAGGATTGGGGTCAGGCCCCCAGCGTGCCTCCAGGCCTGATCATGTTGACATCCCCCTCTTGATGGAGTGGGAGTATCTCTTTCCTAGGATCGTCATCATCATCGTCGTCTTCCAACTAAGCAATGTTGGCATTCTGTCTCTCTCTCCTCTAACAGTTCACTTTCTCCTAATGTGTCACCCTTGGGAGTGGCTTCCTAACAACTCGTCTAACTTTTCTTCTTCAAATAATTTCTACAGCTGTTTTAGGAGGTCGCGACATTTGCTGGTACTGTGGCCAGGAGAGTCATGGTAGGCGCAAAATCATCTATCGTTCGGGTGCTAAGGTAGTTGGCATATTTGCTTGGGGGGATTTAGTAGGGCTTTCCCCTTTATTATGTTATAGATATATGTGGGAGTCTGATCCATTTTCTGAATCAGGTTGGCCTCTGTCTCAGTGTCGAACCTCTTAAATGTGCCTACAAACTTATTCGTCGTGGTGTCATTCTTGTTCTTGTAAGAGAGATTATTGGTCTTATCTAAACCATTCTTGGGCTCGCCGAGTCTCTGAACTAGCAGCTTTTTGCTTACGCGTCTTCTGCATTCAGCGTAGGTTGCGGAGAGGCCTTTTGTCAGGATGCAGAATATGGAGAGTCTCCCTTGAATCCTTCCAGGATCGAGTGGTAGGCTAAATCGTCACTAACTGGCTTGCCTCCCAAGATAATCTCATTGATCTGGTCGAAGTATTGTTCGTCAGTTTCATCGTACTGTTGGCGCACTCACATCAGACGGTGGCGGCTTTCAGGTATGTTGATCTTGGCTGCAAAATAGGACACAAACTTTTATCCAAGCTCAGAGAAACTGTAGATTGACCGCGATGCTAGGTTTATGTACCACTTGTGGGCTAATTCTCCAAGAGTCAGGGGGAACTGCCTATATATGGTGGCATCGAAGGCTCCTCGCCCTGACATATGTATCTTGTACTTCGAGAAGTGAGTTTCAAGATCTGCTTTCCCTTGGTAAAGTGGTGCATGTAAAGGAGTAATCTTAGGCTGAACGGGTGAAGCTTCGAGTTCAATGGACAAGGGTTCATTGTTAGTGCTCAAGTGCCTCAAGTAGCCTCCCTTGGCGTCCACCTTACCCTTAACCTCGTCGAGTCTCTTTTGTAGGGCTAGGAACATAGAGTTGAGGCTGTTGGATGCAGCTGAGTGTTTCATTATATGAAATATGGGATCTTTGAGCGCATATTTGGGGGTATACCCGGAGCCCAACCATTTATTGATCGATATGCAAGGCTGATCCCGTCTGAGCAGATCGATTTGGGCATAGCTCAAGGCATGCCTGACTGAGTTACAAAGCTGCCATTCAGGTGAGGAAGTCCTTATACTAGGGTATTTGGATGACCTTATAAGTCCCCTCCAGTTCTTCTGACCATGGGGGTGATCACTGGTGGCCTAATCCGAGGCAGTGTAAGATAGAGCGAGTCTGGGCATCACTGGACTGGTTTCTAGTAGGTTGCTTTCTCTATTGGTGAATTAGCCGTTGGTGGAGGTCATACCTCCTTGGTGGGAAAGAGGCGGAGGTACCACCACATATCATCTCTCATTTTTTTTCTCTTGAGTTGGTGGATAAAGGTGTCAACTTGTTCCGATGACTCAAAGTTTTCCAACAAAATGGTCTCCAACTCTTAGGTACGGTGCCTAGGGGCATTTTGGATGTGCTCCTCTGCCGGTACTATCTCATGAATGTTAAAGTCCTCTTGGGGTGCCTCCAAGTCGACTCCTGCCTCAAGAACTTGAGCAGGAGGTGACGCGTGGTGTGCCTCTTTTAATGGAGGTACGACTATCTTCTATTTTCACCATAGTTAGGGGAAAGTTGACTTATCATATACAAGGTTGGTAGATTTTGCTTGTCGTTCTCCATAGACGGCGCTAATTATTTATTTCTAGAAATTCTAGTGGGCTTCTTAGGAATGGTAGTATATGTGTGTATGTAAATAACTCGCGGATTTGCCTAGTCACATGTTTTGCGTAAGGACTTTAATGTGCTTGATCTTGTATTTATTGTAAGCAAAGACATGTTGTAAGTATAAGAGAATATTAATGATCACAATCCCTCTTTCAGTCGAGAAATGACCAATTTATAATGGCTAAACTTAGTCCTAATATAAACATTTTACATGTCGTGTCTCTTTTCTTGTCCCCGTTAAAAAAAGAAAATAAGGGAGATGAACCACAAAAAACATGAGCGGAAAGAATGTTGATCAAATGGACTGCAAAAGAGAAAGCATGCACCAAAATGCATGGACAATTTTCTCTGAGCAAGAAGTCTGAGCTCAAACTCTATAATATGTTGGTTTTTCCTTTCAAGTAGACCATTTTGTTGTTGTGTATGAAGATAAGACAACCTTATATTTACATCATGCAATTTCAGAAGAGTATCAAGAGGAAAAAATTCTCTACCAATATCACATTTTACAGCTTTGATCTTCAAGTTAAACTGCCTTTCAACGTGATTAATAAACTAAGGGAAGACCTCTATGAAACCAGATATAATTTTCAAAGAAAAAATCCAATTGAACCTTATAAAATCATCAACAACAGTCAAGTTGTTGGGAAATCCCTTATGTTTTGATGCCATTAAAACCAGATGATCATGGGAGGTCAGCTGATCAGCTGAGGTCAGATCAGCTAAGGATGGTCAGCTTAGGTGAAGGTCAGCTGAGGTGCTAGATATCAGCTGATGTCAGGTCAGCTGATGTCAGATCAGCTGAGGTCCAGGTCAGCTGATGTCAGACCAGCTGAGGTGCCAAAATTAGACGAGGACAAAATCAGCAGAGGAGCACCCAGATCAGCTGAGACAC